>WNWK01005797.1:0-110000 GCA_009830355.1 Cherax destructor | reverse complement strand
TTAGATATTTATAAGCATTATTAGTTTCTTAACTAAAACTTTTCCTCGGAATAAAATTCAGCAGTTTTTATGTTGACGGAATAGCGAAAAAAACCCACTAGGGCCTTTAAGGAAAATTATCTTTTATTGGACATTGGCAATCTCGGGAAATTGCAAATGCAATGTTGCATAATGAAGACTCCCGATGATGATGTCGAGATTGTGTTTCTTTAATAAACATCTTGCAGACAGGGGGATAAAATCGCAAACTAGGCTGTCACTCGAGGTGCCAGAGGCATTAATTAAGACACCGCCTGGTGTTGGTTATTGTGCCCCCCATCAGCGTCTCTTGCTGGAGACAATATTTACCTCAGCTTGCACAGATGTTTTATTTCTGCTCTTGTTCTCAACATCTCGTCCACTCTGAGACGTTGCGCTACGTTGGGTTTAATACCTGGATGGATGATCGCCTCAGATCATCGCTGAGATTCGACCCCCAGTTTGGCGAAGACACACATGCGTATGTTCATGTTCTCTCTCTCTCTCACACACACACACACACACACTGAAGAACATGACAATTTAATTTTGCATCGCATTCTCCTTCCCACCTTCAACAACGGAAATTATTTCCGAGCTGCAATGTGTGTAGTGAATATAAATGGTCAGTTTAGCTTCCATTACATACAATATAGATTTAAACTAATTTCATAGAGTAATCATATTTATTTCCGAATGTTATAAAAAAGTATAAACCATTTACAGCAGAGGTTACTTAAAGTGGGGGTTACATTTATAGTGATGGTTACATTTAATCAGAGGTTACATTTATAGTGGGAGTTACATTTATAGAGGGGTTATATTTATAGTGGGGGTCACATTTAAGCAGAGTTTACATTTAGAGTGGGAGTTACATTTAAAGCAGTGGTTACATTTATAGTGGGATTATATTTAAAGTGGGGGTTACATTTAAAATGAGGATTACATTTATAGTGGGGGTTACATTAGTGTGGCATCAAGGCGGAAGTGAGATCAATAGAATATATAATGTTCAGTCACTCTCAGATTTGACAGAGAAAGACAAACAAATATTGAACTGGGTAAATTAGTAATGACGACGATGGCAAGCAAGTTCCCTCCTCCCTCAGCCCCTGGGAGTTGTCCCTGATGTCCTTTCCCCTCCACCAGCCCCTGGGAGTTGTCCCTGATGTCCTTCCCCCTCCACCAGCCCCTAGGAATTGTCCCTGATGTCCTTCCCCCTCCACCAGCCCCTGGGAGTTGTCCCTGATGTCCTTCCCCCTCCACCAGCCCCTGGGAGTTGTCCCTGATGTCCTTCCCCCTCCACCAGCCCCTGGGAGTTGTCCCTGATGTCATTAAGCTGATCTACGTAATCTATGCCACTGAAAACCCTCTGAAGCGAATACTATATACTATTGAATAGAAGATTAATCACATTTTCATAAATTACAGCAAAACTGAAGCCCAGGACGACTTTGCAGCCTTGAGTCAGGTCGTGAGGGCTGGTTCAGAGACGGAGGCAAATGTGCTGCAGGCAGCGGATTCTTGTACAGGTTACAGGCTAGCCGCTAGGGGAAATTTAAAACTTCACACGGAGGCCTTGATGTCATTCACTGAGTTGGCCAATGGGACTTGATAGATCCATGACGTCATGGAATCTCTGATATTATCAAAGTCACACAAGTGAAACTTTCCAAATAGATGTGAAATACGTTCGTCTTCAATATAATATATTTATGTTAAAGTCAGTGTCTATAACAGATTAATTCCTTGACATTTGTTTCAGTCAATATTTGTTTAGCTAAACCAGCAACTTTTCTTGTTAATTATCTTTACTCATAATCATTTAATAACCCCATAAATCAAAGGAAATTGCACCAATCTTATATTTAACAGTATTATTGTTATTCCTGTGAGAACAACAATATAGTAAATGATCCTTAAATTTACAGTAAAATATAATGATATATTTTTTTTAGTATAAACCAGAGGGGAGACAGGAGGTGCGTAGCTCTTACACACTAAAGTAAATTGCGGGGCTTGAGATCTAACGTCTCTTCCTTCATAGTTTCTATCTCTTCATGTTTCTCCTCTTAATATTGCTATGCACCTTCCTCCTTCCTTCTTTCCTTAGTTTTTGCTTCCTTCCTTTCTCCTACTACACTTCTTTCTCCTCTTCCTCTTTCTAATCCTACCTTCTGCTTTTCAGTTCTTGATTTATAAACCTGGATAATACAAAGACTGGGCCACGGGGGCGGTGACCCCCGGAACACTCTCCAGGTAGACTCCAGGTAGGTAGTAGACAGTTGCAAGCAAACAGTCTCAATCTGAGCTTTAAAAGTCCTTTGCTATCTGTCTATCACATGTATTCTATGCTCATCTTCCTCTTCCAATTAATCTTCATTTCAATCATCATCCCCTTAATTTTCCCCCTTAAATCTACTCTTCCTCCTGTCCATCATCCTCTTAATTTTTCCCTTAATTCTCCTCTGTCTCCTGTCCATCATCTTTCACTTCTTCCCATTTTCCTTCTCTTTCTTCTTCTTTTAATCCCCTTCCCTTCCCCTCTTAATTCTTCCTCTATCAGTCTTCATACACCTCTCCATCGCCATCCTGTTTTTTTTTTTAAATTTTCCTCCTCTTCCTCCTCATACCTTCCTTCATTCCTTCCTCTTCTCCTCTACTTCAAGAATATCAATATAGTCACTTCTGCCTTAAGACTGTCTGAGCCTGACTTAATCCAGTGGAGAAGCAGTGTTGATACATGATGATGTGTACCCAGCACTCTGCTGGTGTATGTATACCCAGCACCCTACGTGTGTATGTATACCCAGCACCCTGCTGGTGTATGTATACCCAGCACCCTACGTGTGTATGTATACCCAGCACCCTGCTGGTGTATGTATACCCAGCACCCTGCTGGTGTATGTATACCCAGCACCCTGCTGGTGTATGTATACCCCAAGAGCTGTGCTGGTGTATGTATACTCTCCAGCATTCTACTGGAGTATGTATACCCAGCACCCTACTGGTGTATGTATACCCAGCACCCTACTGGTGTATGTATACCCCCAGTGCTCTGCTGGTGTATGTATACCCCAGCACTCTGCTGGTGTATGTGTACCCAGCACTCTGCTGCTTTATGTATATTCAGGTGTAGTATGCATAATCTGCACCGTGTTGGTGCAACGATACCCAGCATTATGCTGATGTATGTTTAAACAGGACAGTGTTGGTGTATGTTTAAACAGGACAGTGCTGTTATTGTTTAAGCATGACACTGCAATGATGGTGATTGTTTAAACAGGACAGTGATGGTGATTGTTTAAACAGGATAGTATTGGTGTATGTTTAAACAGGATAGTGTTGGTGTATGTTTAAACAGGATAGTGTTGAACATGACAGTGTTGGTGTATGTTTAAACAGGACAGTGTTGGTGTATGTTTAAACAGGACAGTGTTGGTGTATGTTTAAACAGGACAGTGTTGCTGTATGTTTAAACAGGACAGTGTTGGTGAATGCTTAAACAGGACAGTGTTTGTGTATGTTTAAGCAGGACAGAGTTGGTGTATGTTTAAAGAGGACAGTGTTGGTGAATGCTTAAACAGGACAGTGTTGGTGAATGTTTAAACAGGACAGAGTTGGTGTATGTTTAAACTAACAGGACAGTGCTGTTATTGTTTAAGCAAGACAGTGCAATGATGGTGATTGTTTAAACAGGACAGTGATGGTGATTGTTTAAACAGGACAGTATTGGTGTATGTTTAAACAGGATAGTGTTGGTGTATGTTTAAACAGGATAGTGTTAACAGGACAGTGTTGGTGTATCTTTAAACAGGACAGTGTTACTGTATGTTTAAACAGGACAGTGTTGGTGTATGTTTAAACAGGACAGTGTTTGTGTATGTTTAAACAGGACAGTGTAAGTGTATGTTTAAACAGGACAGTGTTGGTGTATGTTTAAACATGACAGTGTTTGTCTACGTTTAAGCAGAACAGTGGTGGTGAATGTTTAAACAGGACAGTGTTGGTGTATGTTTAAACAGGACAGTGTTGGTGTATGTTTAAACAGGACAGTGTTGGTGTATGTTTAAACAGGACAGTGGTGGTGAATGTTTAAACAGGACAGTGTTGGTGTATGTTTAAACAGGACAGTGCTGTTATTGTTTAAGCAGGACAGTGCAGTGATGGTGATTGTTTAAACAGGACAGTGTTGGTGTATGTTTAAACAGGATAGTGTTGGTGTATGTTTAAACAGGATAGTGTTAACATAAGAACATAAGAAAGAAGGAACACTGCAGCAGGCCTACTGGCCCATGCGATACAGGTCCAAGTCTCCAACCGGCTTAAGCCAATTATCCGACCCAGCCAGGTCAGGTTACATTCACTTAAGTAAGGAGCACGGCATCTCACTTAGTGGCACAAGCTAGTCAGGACCAACTCACACCCACTCGCACCCACTCATATATTTATCTAGCCGACCACCTGGATTTAACCCTCCCCAGGTAAACTCCAGGTAGTCAGGCCACTTCCACTTAAGGAATTAGTACGTCATCTGACCTAGTAGCACAAGCTAGTCAGGTCCTACTCACACCCACTCATGTATTTATCTAACCTATTTTTAAAACTACACAACGTCCCAGCCCCTATGACGGTACTCGGGAGTTTGTTCCGCTCATCCACAACTCTATTACCAAACCAGTGCTTTCCTATATCCTTCCTGAATCTGAACTTTTCCAACTTGAAACCATTGCTGCGAGTCCTGTCTTGGCTGGATATTTTCAGCACGCTATTTACATCCCCTTTATTTATGTTTTCCTCAATCATATCCCCCCTAATTCTACGCCTTTCTAGAGAGTGCAGATTCAAGGCCCTCAGTCTATCTTCATAGGGAAGATTTCTGATACATGGGATCAACTTTGTCATCCTCCTCTGTACTTTTTCCAGTGCATTTATATCCATTCTGTAATACGGGTGACCAGAACTGTGCAGCATAATCTAAATGAGGCCTAACCAAAGATATATAGAGTTGAAGAACAACCTGAGGACTTCTATTATTTATACTTCTTGATATGAAGCCAAGGATTCTGTTAGCTCTATTGCGAACACTTATGCACTGTTTTCTTGGTTTCAGATTACTACTAACCAGAACTCCTAAATCCTTCTAGCAATCACAAGTATTAAGATCAACATTATTCAGTTTATATGTGGCATGGTTATTGTCCTGCCCAACATTTAGAACTTTGCATTTGTCTACATTAAACTGCATCTGCCACTTCTCCGACCACTGCATCAGTCTATTCAAATCATCCTGGAGTGCTCTAATGTCCTCATTAGAATGAATTGGACGGCATATTTTGGTGTCATCAGAAAATTTGCTTATGCTGTTATTTATTCCCTCATCTATGTCGTTTATGTAAATTGTAAACAACAGGGGGCCCAAAACTGACCCCTGTGGAACACCGCTTGAGACGTGCCCCCATTCTGATTTCTCTCCATTTATGCAAACTCTCTGCCGCCTATTTGTCAACCATGCCTCTACCCAGGAAAAAATTTCTCCTCCTATTCCGTGTGCCTTAAGTTTCCTCAGTAGCCTCTGATGTGGAACTTTATCGAAAGCCTTACTGATGTCCATATACACAATATCATATTGCGTATTCCTCCTCAAACACCTTAGTGAAAAAAGTTAGTAAATTCGTAAGACAGGAACGCCCCTTAGTAAAACCGTCTTGAGATTCCTTAATCAATTTATGATTTTCAAGATGGCTACGAATTGCCTCGGCAATTATTGATTCCATAAATTTACCAACTATGGTCTATAGTTCGAAGCTAAGGACCTATCACCTGCCTTGTAAATAGGTATTACATTTGCCCTTGTCCACTTGTCTGGCACTATGCCAGTTTGTAGTGATATATTGGAAAGATTTGCCAAAGGTTTGCTAAGTTCCTCTTTACATTCCTTTAAAACTCTTGCAAACAGTTCATCAGGGCCTGGGGATTTGTTAGGTTTTAATTTCTCTATTTGCTGAGGACCATGTCACAAGTTACCCCAATCGAGCATAGTCTATTATCTTCCTGTTCTACATAATTTATTATTTCTGGAATTCCGCAAGTATCTTCCTGAATAAAAACTGAGAGGAAGTATTGAAAATTTCACACATATTCTCATCACTGTCCGTGATCTGTCCTGAGTTACTCTTAAGTGGGCCTATCTTGTCCCTAATCTTACTTCTGTATACCTAAAAGAACCCTTTTGGGTTAGTCTTCGAATCCCTTGCGACCTTAGCCTCATAATCCCTTTTTGCTTTTCTTATTCCTTTTTTTTATTTCTCTCTTTAATTAAAAATATTGATTTCTTATCTGTTCATCCCCTCTTTTGATACGCCTATATATGCCTCTCTTTTGACCAATGTGGTGTATGTTTAAACAAGAGAGTGTTCGTGTGTGTTTAAACAGGACAGTGTCGGTGTATGTTTAAACAGGGCAGTGTTGGTGTATGTTTAAACAGGACAGTGTTGGTGTATGTTTAAACAGGACAGTGTTGGTGTATGTTTAAACAGGACAGTGTTGGTGTATGTTTAAACAGGACAGTGTTGGTGTATGTTTAAACAGGATAGAGTTGGTGTATGTTTAAACGGGACAGTGTTGGTGATGTTTAAACAGGACAGTGTTGGTGTATGTTTAAACAGGACAGCTGTTAGTGTATGTTTAAACAGGACAGTGCTTGGTGTATGTTTAAACAGGACATGTTGGTGTTGTTTAAACAGGACAGTGTTGGTGTATGTTTAAACAGGACAGTGTTGGTGTATGTTTAAACAGGACAGTGTTGGTGATGTTTAAACAGGACAGTGTTATTGTTTAACAGGACAGTGTATGGTGATGTTTAAACAGGACAGTGTGTGATTGTTTAAACGGACAGTGTTGGTGTATGTTTAAACAGGATAGTGTTGGTGTATGTTTAAACAGGACAGTGTTGGTGTATGTTTAACAGGACAGTGTTGGGTGTATGTTTAAACAGGACAGTGTTGGTGTATGTTTAAACAGGACAGTGAAGTTGGTGTATGTTTATAACAGGACAGTGTTGGTGATGTTTAAACAGGACAGTGTTGTGTAGTTTAAACAGGACAGTGTTGGTGAATGTTTAAACAGGACAGTGTTGGTGTATGTTTAAACAGGACAGGTGTTATTGTTTAAACAGGACAGTGTTGGTGATTGTTTAAACAGGACAGTGTTGGTGTATGTTTAAACAGGACAGTGTTGGTGTATGTTTAAACAGGATAGTGTTGGTGTATGTTTAAACAGGACAGTGTTGGTGTATGTTTAAACAAGACAGTGTTGGTGTATGTTTAAACAGGATAGTGTTGGTGTATGTTTAAACAGGACAGTGTTGTGTATGTTTAAACAGGACAGTGTTGGTGTATGTTTAAACAGGACAGTGTTGGTGTATGTTTAAACAGGACAGTGTTGGTGTATGTTTAAACAGGACAGTGTTGGTGTATGTTTAAACAGGACAGTGTTTGTGTATGTTTAAACAGGACAGTGTTGGTGTATGCTTTAAACAGACAGTTTTGTGTAGTTTAAACAGGATAGTGTTGGTGTATGTTTAAACAGGACAGTGCTGTATGTGTTAAACAGGCAGTGTGGTATTGTTTAAAGCTTTATTACAGGACAGTGATGGTGATTGTTTAAACAGGACAGTGTTGGTGTATGTTTAAACAGGATAATGTTGGTGTATGTTTAAACATGATT
Organism: Cherax destructor; assembly: GCA_009830355.1. Classification (NCBI taxonomy): domain Eukaryota; kingdom Metazoa; phylum Arthropoda; class Malacostraca; order Decapoda; family Parastacidae; genus Cherax; species Cherax destructor. Next base: position 102,254 of record WNWK01005797.1, on the reverse strand, counting down.
GTGTTGGTGTATGTTTAAACAGGACAGTGTTGGTGTATGTTTAAACAGGACAGTGTTGGTGTATGTTTAAACAGGACAGTGTTGTGTATGTTTAAACAGGACACTTTTGGAACAGAATTTGTTAATCTTTATCCTACGTTTTCATTTGTAAACCCTTTTTAGTATGTCTCATAATAATAAAAGGCTGATTTAGGTAACAGCTCTTAGCTTGTAAATACAGTTAGGAACCTTAATTAACCTATCCTTGTTAAACCCTGTGTAAAAAGAAAATATTTTATTGTTAGTTTTATTACTAACGTCATTCAGTGTAGCTAAGTCAATCATTACCTCAGAGCCTCGTAACTACTTCGTGAAGCTGCCTTTGCGAGTAATTTAATTAAGGGATTATTAGTGACGAGCTTCTTGGGCGAGGCTTTAAGATTTGTGATATTAAATGAACACACCTTCCATGGTGAGGTGAAATACTTTCATTGTTTTCAGTGGTTCAGTTAATGCAAGTTATAAAACTTAATATAATTTCAAGTTTCTAGAACTCATTTAAATCTTTACTATTATTATTATTTACCTCTAGACAGTTAGATTTATGTTGACAGAGTCTGGTTCATTTCTTAACATTCTAATAGCAGGTGGAGTGTTATTCTCAATTATCCTATCTCTGATATTAGAAATACTAGGTTCCTTTGTTATATTAAGAGCCTTGGTAGTTTTAGGACAGCTTCATATTACATTAGGTTCAAGAGAACATTAACATGGGCGCATCTTAACTGTTAAATGCATTATTGCTTAACTGTTAGTAATAATATATCAAATTATATACACTAATGGGGATTTAAGCATAAATGTAGCAAGGCTACACCTGCTCTTGTTGACACCTCCCTAGGTAAGAACTTTAAGAGCTATGTTGAGTTAGGTACTAGAATTAACAGCTGGGAGTCTACACTGCAAACTGAATTATTTGTCATCCTAATGACGCAAAGTTAACTTATGACACTGAGCTTGGCTGTTTATTTAATACTGATTCTATGTCTTCACTGATTCTATGTCTTCATTGATGGATTCCATCACACACACTGAATTACTCCTGCATAAAAAAGTTGATAAATTAGCCAAGGTAAGTATCCGGAAGGAAAATGTAAATATAACTTGGGTAAATCTGTGTCTAGAATTAGGAACAAATAATGAAAGAGAATGTCATAGTAAAGCAGTTACTAACCTGAGAAGATCTGTAATTCATTAGGATAACACAAACTTAGATAAGCATGTTTAGGGAGTAACTTGCGATATGAACAGACTGACTGATGCTGCAGTAGGCAGAATTATGCTTAGTTACTAGTTCCTCTGGCAGTCTGGTACACGCACAGATGATCGAGCTGAATGCAAAGTATGTGGTCAACCTTATGGTCACTTTCTTGAACACCTTGAGACTGATTATCCACTTTTTGAGGAATATAGAGATAGTATAATAACATATGTCATATCTCAAGGTATCATATTAATAAAAACAAGATACCAGATATATTAAGCTAACTCACCAATAACTCCCCCATGAGACAAACTTACGACTACTTTCAGTCACATATGTGTGGGTTATTTGTCTATTGTTCCAGTCACGGTATTGTGTCTTTAATTCTTCATATTAATTCTTCATATTAAGCTAATATCCTAATTTAGTTTACAACAGATAGGACAAACTGTAAATATAAATCCAGAAGTTAACTTAACCCTTTTGGGGCCTATGTCCAAGGCCTATTGTGAATCTGTATGGTCTTACGCTACAATCCACAGGATGGATAAGGGAACACAATACATTATCCGCTTCAGAGGAACAATGTAAAGTAATCCTACTTCCTGTAGCTTTCCTTGCGACTGTGGGCAGCTACCTTGTTCTAGTCGTAGTAGCTACTTTGTTCCAACCGGGGCAGCTACCTTGTTCTAGTCGTAGTAGCTACTTTGTTCCAACCGGGGCAGCTACCTTGTTCTAGTCGTAGTAGCTACTTTGTTCCAACCGGGGCAGCTACCTTGTTCTAGTCGTAGTAGCTACTTTGTTCCAGCCGGGGCAGCTACCTTGTTCTAGTCGTAGTAGCTACTTTGTTCAGCCGGGAGCTACCTTGTTCTAGTCGTAGTAGCTACTTTGTTCCAGCCGGGGCAGCTACCTTGTTCTAGTCGTAGTAGCTACTTTGTTCCAGCCGGGGGAGCTACCTTGTTCTAGTCGTAGTAGCTACTTTGTTCCACCCGGGACAGCTACCCTGTTCTAGTCGTAGTAGCTAATTTGTTCCAACCGGGGCAGCTACCTTGTTCTAGTCGTAGTAGCTACTTTGTTCCAGCCGGGGCAGCTACCTTGTTCTAGTCGTAGTAGCTACTTTGTTCCAGCCGGGCAGCTACCTTGTTCTAGTCGTAGTAGCTACTTTGTTCCAGCCGGGCAGCTACCTTGTTCTAGTCGTAGTAGCTACTTTGTTCAGCCGGGGAGCTACCTTGTTCTAGTCGTAGTAGCTACTTTGTTCCACCGGGACAGCTACCTTGTTCTAGTCGTAGTAGCTACTTTGTTCCAACCTGGGCAGCTACCTTGTTCTAGTCGTAGTAGCTACTTTGTTCCAACCGGGGCAGCTACCTTGTTCTAGTCGTAGTAGCTACTTTGTTCCAACCGGGGCAGCTACCTTGTTCTAGTCGTAGTAGCTACTTTGTTCCAACCGGGGCAGCTACCTTGTTCTAGTCGTAGTAGCTACTTTGTTCCAACCGGGGCAGCTACCTTGTTCTAGTCGTAGTAGCTACTTTGTTCCAACCTGGGCAGCTACCTTGTTCTAGTCGTAGTAGCTACTTTGTTCCAGCCGGGGCAGCTACCTTGTTCTAGTCGTAGTAGCTACTTTGTTCCAGCCGGGGGAGCTACCTTGTTCTAGTCGTAGTAGCTACTTTGTTCCAGCCGGGGCAGCTACCTTGTTCTAGTCGTAGTAGCTACTTTGTTCCAGCCGGGGGAGCTACCTTGTTCTAGTCGTAGTAGCTACTTTGTTCCACCCGGGACAGCTACCCTGTTCTAGTCGTAGTAGCTACTTTGTTCCAACCGGGGCAGCTACCTTGTTCTAGTCGTAGTAGCTACTTTGTTCCAGCCGGGGCAGCTACCTTGTTCTAGTCGTAGTAGCTACTTTGTTCCAGCCGGGGGAGCTACCTTGTTCTAGTCGTAGTAGCTACTTTGTTCCACCCGGGACAGCTACCCTGTTCTAGTCGTAGTAGCTACTTTGTTCCAACCGGGGCAGCTACCTTGTTCTAGTCGTAGTAGCTACTTTGTTCCAGCCGGGGCAGCTACCTTGTTCTAGTCGTAGTAGCTACTTTGTTCCAGCCGGGGCAGCTACCTTGTTCTAGTCGTAGTAGCTACTTTGTTCCAGCCGGGGCAGCTACCTTGTTCTAGTCGTAGTAGCTACTTTGTTCCAGCCGGGGGAGCTACCTTGTTCTAGTCGTAGTAGCTACTTTGTTCCACCCGGGACAGCTACCTTGTTCTAGTCGTAGTAGCTACTTTGTTCCAACCTGGGCAGCTACCTTGTTCTAGTCGTAGTAGCTACTTTGTTCCAACCGGGGTAGCTGTCTTGTCCTGGTTATAACAAATGTCTTGCTGTCTTGCCGCAGTCATCGCCGCTGCCGCTGCCACTGCTGTCGCCTCTGCCGACGCTGCTGCCGCCACCGCCGCCAACGCCATCACGAAGTATTTTTTAAAGGGCCTGTAGTTCTGAGCCGTACTATGAAGCAGTTGTTAGCACAGTCAAAGATGACTCAGAAGATGAGGCATGAAGTATACACGGTAGAATAGTTTCATATAACATATAGTATTAACAAAACCAGAACGCAGATACAATCTATGTACACTTTGTTCTATATGATCCCTACGTTTAGCGCTTCTCCCTGATTAAAAAATAATTTGTAAATAAGTTTAAGCTAATACTGAGTAAGAGTTTTCGAGGGAGTGTGAGATCACTCCGGCAGCGACAGCAGTAACACACCCAAATAGACAGAACTGTTGTGGTGTGAGCCAAGCAGAGGAGCGAGAGAGTCTGATAAATTTGCCACTTTCCTACAAGTGAGGTAACTTACCACCGGCTGCCCATCCTTCCTCTGAAACACAAGAAGGTCCTCGTACCTAATTACCCATCTCATACTAGAGCGGAAGACTCACCCATGAAGGCAGTGACTAGCTATGCTTCTGAGTGACTGAGATGATGTGAAGGAAATTGGTTTTGTTTGAGGTGCGTCAAATAGCCGACCTATATCCCGTAACTGAGAACCATATCAGCTGCACCTGTCAACAACACTTGTTGATTGCACTCAACACATGCAACAACAACAACTGTGCACTCAACACATGCAACAACAACAACTGCCGCATACACCGTCGATACTACATACACAACCACTATCACCACCACCACCAATAAGAGCAACAACAGCAGCGGCCGCAGCTTCAGCAGCAGCAGCAGCAGCAGTACTAGGAACAAAAGGAGTAACAACACCAACTCCAGTACCAGCAACACCAACACCAAAGACTGCAGAGACTGACACAGAGTAGAGACAAAAGTACCTGGTCAGAAACGGCGCTTGGAGCTTGTGCATCAGACACAGCCAAAGAGAATGAGGAGAAAAAGAGAACTCTTGTATGCACAGGCACTGTCAGACACACGTGGGGCCCGAAACAAGACGAGCAGGATACTAACAACACACGAGAGGGATATAGAAAAAGAAGCCAGGGACAAGAAGAGCACCACAGAAACAACGAATGAGAGCACAGTAACAACACATGAGAGGGTAGACAAAGCAGCTGACACACTAAACGTAGAAACCCCAACAATACACTGCAGTGGACAGGGACAAATGAGCAGGCCGGACACACAAAGGAACACAGGGGCTTCAACCATGACAGCACCAGGAGATGCTAATGCATCTCTGACGAGGCAATGGGAGACACAGTGGGATTAGGAAAGGGAGAAGTCGATCTTTATCTATGGCCTGAAGGAGGTCGAAGGGAACACCCATGACAGAAGAAAACAGGAGGAGAAAGAAAGGATCAAAGGTATCATGTTAGCAACAGGGGGAGACATGTCCCAGGTGACAAATTTTCGGAGAATCGGGTGGTACACAAGGGAAAGAAATCGGCCTCTCAAGGTAATCTTCAAAGCAGAATCAGCCCGTACCATGATCCTGCAAGAGAAAGCGTGGCTGAGGGCGAATCAGGAGTACCAGAATGTATACCTAGATCGGGACAGAACGCAGGAAGAAAGGGAGGCCCTGAAGGAGAGGATAAGAAAGTGAAGAGAGGAGAGAGAGGAGACAGCGAGGTACGGAGGACACCAAGCCCAAGCAGAAGGACAAACACACCCACTAGAAGCACCCACGGCGGGCCTCAAATCACAGCAACCCAACGGCAACCATACATTTTAACACCACACACACACATCAGGCCCCCTGTCCCCACCCCAGCAACCCAAAACCCACCATCACAACTACCCCCAACCCCCATCACAAACTCCACCCCACCAACCCATACCCCAACCATCCAATCCCCCCACCCATTCAACAACTCCCTATGGGCACCCTGCCCACAACCCCTCAACCCACCAAGATCCCCCAGGGCCACAGTATTGGAAACAAGGTTGAAGGTTTGGTACACAAACGCGGAGGCAGTAACAGACACAATCTTCCCACAGGGATATCAGATCCTGAGGAAAGATAGGAGCAGGGACGAAGGAGGGGTCACCCTGCTCGTAAGAAACTGTTGGAGATTCGAGGAAATGGAAGAAATGGAGGTGTGTAGAGAAAGGGACTTCATAGTAGGTACCATCCAGTCTGGGGAGCACAAGATAGTCATTGCAGTGATGTATAACCCACCACAGAACTGCAGGAGGCCAGGTGAGGAATATGATGAGAACAACAGAGCGATGGTGGACACTCTGGCAGAGGTGGCAAGAAAAGCGCACATGAGCAGAGCGAAGTTACTGGTCATGGGCGATTTCAACCACAGGGAGATCGACTGGGAGAACCAAGAACCACGTGGGGGTCCAGAAACTTGGAGAGCCAAGATGATGGACGTGGTACTGGAAAACCTGATGCACCAACATGTCAGGGACACGACCAGAGAGAGAGGAGAGGACGAACCAGCAAGGCTGGACCTTGTATTCACCCTGAACAGCTCAGATATTGAGGACATAACACACGAGAGCGCCCTGGGAGCCAGCGACCATATGGTGCTGAGCTTTGAGTACATTGTAGAGCTACAGGTGGAGAAGGAAAACAGTACCGAAAGAGACATACCAGACTTTAAAAGAAGGCACTACATGGGTATGAGGAATTTCCTGCAGGAGGTTCAGTGGGAAAGGGAAATGGAAGGACAGTCAGTAAAAGAAATGATGGAATACGTAGCAACAAAGTGCAAGGAGGCAGAGGAACGGTTTATACCCAGAGGAAAAAGATTAAATGGGAAGGCCAGAAAGAGTCCCTGGTTTACCCAAAGGTGCAGGGAGGCAAAGACTCAGAGTATCAGAGAATGAAAAAGGTACAGAAGGCAAAGAACCCAAGTAAATAAAGAGATTAGTAGAAGAGCTAGAAACTAGTATCCACAGGTACGGAGGGAGGCCCAGAAACAGTACGAAAATTACATAGCATCGAAAGTTATGTCTGACCCGAAACTGATATACAGTCACATCAGAAGGAAGACAACAGTCAAGGACCAGGTGATAAGGCTGAGGAGAGAAGATGGGGAACTCACAAGTAACGGTCAAGAGGTATGTGAGGAGCTCAACTCGAAGTTTAAGGAAGTATTCACAGTGGAGGAAGGAAGGCAGCTGGGTAGACAGGATGGGGTGCATCACCAACAAGGGATGTATCAAGTGCTGGAGGGCATACACACAACTGAGGAGGAGGTGAAGCAGTTACTCAGTGACCTTGATACCTCAAAGGCGATGGGTCCAGACAATATCTCCTCGTGGGTCCTTCGGGAAGGAGCTGAAGTACTTAGTGTGCCACTTACAATAATATTCACACATCCTTTGAAACTGGGCAGCTACCTGAGGTATGGAAAAAGGCCAACGTAGTCCCCATCTTTAAAAAAAGGAGACAGGAAAGAGGCACTAAACTATAGACCGGTGTCACTTACATGTATAGTGTGCAAAGTCTTGGAAAAAATTATCAGGAAAAGAATGGTGGAGCAGGTGGAGCTGAACAGGATAATCAACGCCAGACAGCACGGATTCCGGGAAGGCAAATCCTGTGTAACAAACCTCCTGGAGTTCTATGATAAAGTAACAGAGGTAAGGCAAGAGAGAGAAGGGTGGGTTGATTGCATTTTCCTGGACTGCAGGAAGGCCTTCGACACAGTTCCTCACATGAGATAAGTAAAGAAGTTGGAAGAACAAGCATGTATAACAGGAAGGGCACTGGAATGGATCAGGGAATATCTCACAGTGAGGCAACAACGGGTCATGGTGCGTGATGAGGTATCACAGTGGGCGCCTGTGACGAGCGGTGTACCGTAGGGTCAGTCCTAGGACCAGTGTTATTCTTGGTATATGTAAATGACATGACGGACGGGATAGACTCAGAAGTGTCTCTGTTCGCAGATGATGTGAAATTAATGAGGAGAATCACATCGGAAGAGGACCAAGCAGGACTTCAAACAGACCTGGACAAGCTTGACATCTGGTCTAGCAACTGGCTTCTCGAATTTAATCCCACCAAGTGCAAAGTCATGAAGATCGGAGAAGGGCAAAAAAGACCGCTGACAGAGTACAGGCTAGGTGGACAAAGGCTACAAACCTCGTCAAAGGAGAAAGACCTTGGGGTGAGTATAACGCCAAGCACGTCTCCGGAGGCACACATCAACCAGATAACTGCGGCAGCATATGGGCGACTGGGAAACCTAAGATTAGCGTTCCGTTACCTTAACAAGAAATCGTTCAAGACACTATACACCGTGTACGTCAGGCCCATACTAGAGTATGCAGCACCAGTCTGGAACCCACACCTGGTCAAGCACGTCAAGAAACTAGAGAAAGTGCAAATGTTTGCGACAAGGCTAGTTCCACAACTCAGGGGACTGTCCTATGAAGAAAGGCTGAGGGAAATAGGAGTAACAACACTGGAGGACAGAAGGGTTAGAGGAGACATGATAACGACATACAAAATACTGCGGGGAATTGACAAAGTGGATAGTGACAGGATGTTCAAGAGAGGGAACACAAAAACAAGGGGACACAACTGGAAGCTGAAGACTCAGATGAGTCAAAGGGATGTTAGGAAGCACTTCTTCAGCCATAGAGTAGTCAGGAAGTGGAATAGTCTAGCGAACGATATAGTGGAGGCGGGAACCATACATAGTTTTAAGCAAGGTATGATGGAGCTCATGAAGCAGGGAGAGCAGAGACCCAGTAGCGGACAGCGAAGAGGCGGGGCCAGGAGCTGAGTCTCGACCCCTGCAACCACAATTAGATGAGTACAATTAGGTGAGTACCAGTACCAGCAATAATAATACAAGTACAAACAACACCAACACCAGTACCAGCAACACCACCACCACCACCACCACCATTACCACAACCACCACCACCATCATCACCACCACCACCACCACCACCACCACCACCACCACCACCACCACCACCACCATCATCACCACCACCACCACCACCACCATTACCACTACCACCACCACCACCACCACCGGCCTACAGCAAAGTAAAGCTGAAATTAATGGAGTTAATGGATCGGGTTTTTCCTGACTGCAGTTTAGGCTCTCACGTTCACCGAATTTGGGGACGCTGCGAATGTTGTTTATTGTTGTTTTACTTCCTTTGTTATGTTTACCTCTATTATATTCTCATATATTATGTTTACCTTTGTTATGTTTACTTATGTTTACCTCTATATTGTTTACTCATGTTTACCTCTATATTGTATACTTATGTTTACCTCTATATTGTATACTTATGTTTACCTCTATATTGTATACTTATGTTTACCTCTATATTGTTTACTTATGTTTATCACTACATTGATTACTTATGTTTACCTCTACATTTTTACTTATGTTTACCTTATGTTTACTTATATTATGTATATGTCTGTTTTGTTTTGCTCTTATTATATTTACTTTTCATGACTCCAGGAACATAAGAAAAGAGGAACACTGCAGTAGGCCTGTTGGCCCATACTAGGCATGTCCTTCACAAATCCAACCCAACAGAATAAACGCTACCCAAGCAATAAGCTTTGACAATTCTATTTACTCACTCAAATCCATCCCTTCTCACTCATGTATTTATCCAATCTAAATTTGAAACTACCGAAGGTTTCAGCTTCGATAACCCTACTATGCAGACCGTTATCAACGACCCTATTACCAAACCAGTACTTTCCTATATCCTTTCTAAATCTAACCTTATCTATTTTTAATTAATTAGTGCGGGTTCTCACTTGGAGGGATATCTCAATGAAGTTGAAATCGAACATTCACTTGTTGAGGTCGAAATCAAAACCACGTTTTGTGGTCGAGTTCCAATAGCCTCTAGCTGAACGATTCTGACAGTAGGTGTAAATATTCTTGTTTTGTTCCTGACATTACATGCATTTCCCATTTTTCTTCAGCGGATTTCCTTTCTCTGTTTCACACCACATACCCTGCCACATCTGTCTCTCACACCACACACCCTGCCACCCCTGTCTCTCACACCACACACCCTGCCACACCTGTCTCTCGCACCACACACTCTGCCACATCTGTCTCTCACACTACACACCCTGCCACCTCTGTCTCTCACACCACACACCCTGCCACCCCTGTCTCTCACACCACACACCTGCCACCTCTGTATCACACCACACACACTGCTACATCTGTCTCTCACACCACACACCCTGCCATCTCTGTATCACACCACACACTCTGCCACCTCTGTCTCTCACACCACACCCCCTCCACCTCTGTATCACAACACACACCTTGCCACCTCTGTCTCTCACACCACACAACCTGCCACCTCTGTCTCTTACACCACTCACCCTGCCACATATGTCTCTCACATCACACACACTGCCACCTCTGTATCACACCACACACACTGCCACCTCTGTATCTCACACCATACACCCTGCCACCTCTGTCTCTCACACCACACACACTGCCACCTCTGTCTCTCACACCACACACCACCCTGCCACCTCTGTCTCTCACACCACACATCCTGCCACCTCTGTCTCTCACACCACACTCCCTGCCACCTCTGTATCAGATCACACGCACTGCCACTTCTGTCTCTCACACCACACACACTGCCACCTCTGTATCTCACACCACACACCCTGCCACCTCTCTCCCTCACACCACACACACTGCCACCTCTGTATCTCACACCACACACACTGCCACCTCTGTATCTCACACCACACACACTGCCACCTCTGTATCACACCACACACACTGCCACCTCTGTCTCTCACACCACACACCCTGCCACCTCTGTCTTTCACACCACACACCCTACCACCTCTGTATCACACCACACACTCTGTCACCTCTGTCTCTCACACAACACACCCTGCCACCTCTGTCTCTCACACCACACACCCTGCTACCTCTATCTCTCACAACACACACCCTGCCACCTCTGTATCACACCACTCAGTCTGCCACCTGTCTCTCTCACCACACACACTGCCACCTCTGTTTCTCACACCACACACTCTGTCACCTCTGTCTCTCACACCAAACACTCTGCCACCTTTGTCTATCACACCACACACCCTGCCACCTCTGTCTCTCACACCACACACTCTGCCACCTCTGTCTATCACACCACACTCCCTCCACCTCTGTATCACACCACACATTGGTACCTCTGTCTCTCACACCACACAGCCTGTCATTTCTGTCTCTCACACCACACACCCTGCCACCTCTGTCTCTCACACCACACACCCTGCCATCTCTGTTTCACACCACACACGCTGCTACATCTGTCTCTCACATCACACACACTGCCACCTCTGTATCACACCTCACACACTGCCACCTCTGTCTATCACACCACACACCTTGTCACCTCTGTCTCTCACACCACACACACTGCCACCTCTGTATCATACCACACTCCCTACCACCTCTGTCTATCACACCACACACACTGCCACCTCTGTCTCTCACACCACACACCCTGCCACCTCTGTCTCTCACACCACACACCCTGCCACCTCTGTATCACACACACACACTGCCACCTCTGTCTCTCACACCACACACCCTGCCACCTCTGTCTCTCACACCACACACACTTTTACCTCTGTATCACACCACACACACTAACACCTCTGTCTCTCACACCACACACACTGTTACCTCTGTATCACACCACACACACTACCACCTCTGTCTCTCATACTGCCACCTCTGTCTCTCACACCACATACCCTGCCACACTCCTCTCTCACACTCTCCCTCCCATACTTCGTACTCTCACACACCCTCCCTCTAACACACTGCCACAATTTCCCACACACTATCCCACGCTCTGCTTCCCACACACTTCCTCTCACAATGTTCGTCCCACACACTTCCTCCCACACACACTCCCTCCCACATTCCCAGCAATGATCTCCGGCGCCAGACTTTCACCTTTACACCTCCAGACGAGCTAAAAATAAACCCCGAAAATTATCTTGGTAAATTGTGGCGGCAGCAATATAATGGTGGGGTCGAGACTCCTACCAGGAAAGCTTGATGACAACACTGGTTGATGTTCTCTCATGAGGTGTGGAGAGAGAGAGAGAGAGAGAGAGAGAGAGAGAGAGAGAGAGAGAGAGAGAGAGAGAGAGAGAGAGAGAGAGAGAGAGAGAGAGAGAGAGAGAGAGAGAGAGTGTATGTGTGTGTGTGTGTAGTTCCTCAAGGGAACATCACGTTTCAACTAAGCACTAAGCCAGGGCTCAGCACAGTGCGGTCTCCGCTGGTTTTTATATTACTGTTGTTTTGTCACGTCTACAGCTTCTGTGGTCACTTTATTGTAGGTAAGGTTTAACAGGTCACCTGTATGACACTTGTCCCGTCTCCTGACGAATATAACAACACTATATTTCTGTTATCTTTATATGCCGAAATCTTTACTCAAGTTTATTACTCACAATTATGATACACATCTTCCCTCAATATTTCATATAATCCACCACTTATTTGGTTATTTATTCACCTTACACTTCAAATAAGTCTTCATATCTTAGTGCTTCAATTCCATTCAATATCTCAAAAGTTCTCGTAGTCTCCCGTTCCAAAGGAAGGGTTTTGTTGCTATTCTCTGTTCACTCTCTAGTTTATCTTCGTGTTTTTGCGTGATCTGGGAACCGCAATCTAGCAAGGGCTTCTCGAGTCAATATTGTTTATGGTGTGTTGTATTCAAAATTTCTAATAACGTAGCATTGTTTTGTTTACTGTTTGTAAAGAGACATTGTTTAGAATATCTTACGATTACTCCCGGGTACTACTCTTCATCTTCCTCGGCTATTTCGTTTACAAGCATTTATTATTCATCTCTGAGACGTTTATAATTTATATTATTACGCTGCGTTTGTTGGAACGTACAACTGTATATTATTTTGTGTGAGTGTTTGTGCGTGTGTATATATATATATATATATATATATATATATATATATATATATATATTGTATAGTCATGATCTTCTTTGATGTCTGCTGTGATTATCTTCTTGAAATGTTAAAATAATTCCTCTAATAACAGTTTTCATCGTTTCGCCTAAAATTGACGTTGTGTTAATGGGATAATGTCACGTTAGTTGGGAACACAAGTCTTATCTTTCCTTCTCACTATCTGGATAATATTTGCCAAATTCCAATCGTCTGGCAGGACCTTAGCCTTCTTCATATTTTATATAATATATATTGCCATTAACATATACACAATTTTGAGTCTACGTTATTTTATAATTGTAGCAGAGAGTTGGTGCGGCTCACTTGATTTGTTAATATTTTGCTTTTCTGTTTATTTTGCATAATTTATCTCATTTTTGGGCCAATTGTTTGCATACTTTCCTATGATAATAGTTTATGTATCCTATTTAGGTCCTAAAAATAAATATTGCGCACTGGGAATGTTAGATTTACGCTTAACTGTAAATACAGAGCTGCAGGCTCTGTTGAAAATTAAAACCATTTTTTTAATTACTGTTTGTAATCCTTCCGCTGGACGCTTATTAAAAGTTCTATCGTTAATTTTAAATTTTCCTCTAAGATACTTCTGAAAAAAATTCTTTATTGAGAGGTTTTATGTTATGTACCAATCGCTTATAAACTGCTGTGTTTTCTTATGCTTCTCCTACTCTTTCTAAATTGAATGTACTTAGTACAGTATCATGATCAGTTTGTTATCCATTCTTGACTACTTTTATTATTGTTTCTTTTTCTTTTCTGGTAGTTTACCCTTTTCGATATTTATACTTTTATTTAAAATTGTTTCGCATTTGCTCCACGCTTCTGGATCAAGAGGATCGATCCAATTAAATTCTCTTACACTTCTGCTTATTCAAGTTTGCTCTTCTGTAATTGGGAGCTCTCAATATAATATTTCGGAATACTAGTCTGTGTTTATTTTTGAATCGTGTAATGATGTGTTCTGTTTCCTAGTTACCCTCCTGCCTCACCTAAGTGCCAAAATCTGTCACCAGAATAAGATTCAATATGTTATTCGTGTTGGTTGAAGATATGACAGCATGTGTTTGGGAGCTGTTTTCAGTCATGTTTAGTACGTCTGGTAGCTTCTCTCTTCCCTAATTGCGGGATGGCCCATTTCAGGGTTCCGGTTTCAGCGCCGCCGTTTCAGCGCCGTCATTTCAGCGCCGCCGTTTCGACTCTAGACTAATCAGCGCCACCATAGTTTCAAAACTCAGATCAATAAAATATGGAAAAGAAATATTTACTTTGAACAATGATTTGTTGATTTACATATTTAAGATATTTGCTTATTTAATTTAATATTATTAAAAAAAAAATACATTGTTTAAAATTGTCTAAAACAAAGGGTTAGGTTAGGCTAAGTTAAGTTAGGTTAAGTTAGGCTATGCTAGGTTAGGCTAAGTTAGGTTAGGTTAGGCTAGGCTAGGTATGTACTCTAATTCATTTCTGAACGGACCGGCGCTGAAACTGCCTGGCGCTGAAAGGGCAATGCTGAAATGGTAGCGCTGAAATGGCGGCGCTGAATGGTACCCTACCCCCTTAACTGAGTGTTCCAGTTTTTATTGTGGGTATTAAAGTAGCCACAATGGGAGCATGAACACAGGGGTCATCCCACACTCGCTAAAAATAACAGACATAGCCCCACTCTACAAAGGTCGCAGAAAAGCAATTGCAAAGAACTACAGACCAATATCGCTAACATCCCATATCATAAAAATCTTTCAAAGAGCTCTAGATACCCATCAATTACACAACCCAGGTCAACACGGGTTTAGAGCAGGTCGCTTCTTCCTGTCCCAGCTACTGGATCACTATGACAAGGTCCTGAATGCTATAGAGGATAACCAAAATGCAGATGAATTATACACAGACTTTGCGAAAGCCTTCTACAGGTGTGACTTTGGTGTAATAGCGCACAAAATGCGTGATAAAGGATTAACATGAAAAGTTGGTAGATGGATCTATAACTTCCTAACAAATAGAACACAAAGAGTAATAGTAAACAGAGTAAAGTTCGAGGCAGCTACGGTGAAAAGCTCTGTTCACAAGGCACAGTACTCGCTTCCATCATATTCCTCATCCTCATATCTGACATAGACAAAGAAGAGCCATAGCTCCGTGTCTTCCTTTGCAGATGACACCCGAATTGTCATGACAGTGTCCTCCATCGAAGACACTGCAAGACACCAAGCGGACATCAACCAAATCTTCAAATGGGTCACTAAAAACAATATGGAGTTCAATGAAGAGTAATTTCAACTACACAGATATGGAAAACTTGAGGAAATAAAAACTATACCAGGGTATACAACAAATTATAACCATACAATTGAGCGAAAAACTAATGTGAAAGACCTGGGAGTTATAATGTCAGAGGATCTCGCCTTCAAAGACCACAACAATGTATCTATCGTATCTGCTAGAAAAATGATAAGATGGATAATGAGAACCTTCAAACTAGGGACGCCAAGTCCATGATGATTCTCTTCAAATCGCTTGTTCTCTCTAGGCTGGAAAACTGCTGTACACTAACTGCCCCCTTCAAAGCAGGCGAAACTGCTGACCTGGAGAATGTACAAAGAACTTTCACGGCACACAGAAGAACGATGAAGCACCTAAATTACTGGGAACGGTTTTAGTCCCTTGATTTGTATTCCCTGGAACGCAGGCGAGGTAGATACATAATAATATACACTTGAAAAATCCTAGAGGGATTGGTACCAAACTTGCTCACGAAAATCACTCCCTATGAAAGCAAAAGACTCTGCAGGAGATACAACATTCCCCCACATGAAAACAGAGGCGCCACAAGTACACAGAGAGACAACACAATAAGTGTCCGGGTCCCAAGACTGTTTAACTGCCTCCCAACATACATAAGAGGGATTACCAATAGACCCCTGGCTGTCTTCAAGAAGGCCCTGATAAGCAGGGTTGTGGTTCGTACGTCAGTTTGCATGCGGCCAGCAGTAACAGCCTGATCCACCACGAGTCCTGGTCTCAAACCGAGCCGCGGGGCGTTGACCCCCGAAACCCTCTCCAGGTATACTCCAGGTGTAGGTATACCATTACTGCCGCTTTGTTACTGTCATTTATTTAATTTCGTTACATAAAAGGATGTCGCTGCCTTGACTTCGTGGGACAATAAACTACACGAAATATAATTTTCATTCGTTCTCATTGCAATGAATTTCATCACATTAATAAAAAATGCTTCTTCATCTTGCTTTTGGACTTCGGTTACATGTAGTTGATTATTATTATTATGGATACAAAGCTGAACCGCCGAATGTACTGAAGAAAACACTCAGGTGTAATAAAGGATTCAGTACAGCAGCATCTGTCTTTTTCCCACTGTGTCCTTTTCTCATACTATTACTTATCCGGAGCCAGACTTTGAAATGGACTAAGACAGGATGACAGCTCATAGTCTGTAAATTCAATGGTGTAAATAAAATCTTCTTTTGTTGTCTTTGAATTTCTTTGAAACAATCTGGTGGAAAGAGGGAGGATCTTGGAATTTTATGATGCATAATTATTATTAACTGATACTTGAGCGGGTGACACCCAGTCACCAGTGACGACTCTGAGAAAACCAAGATTGTTGCAGAGGTGATCGCTGATCATTCATCATACTAAAAGTCATATTGATCTTTGTGAATGTTGAGTATATTTAGTCACAGTTATTACTAACATTTGTATAGATAAAAGAAGTCACCTTTTGTACATTTATGTTGACAAGTTTGTTGGTATGAACATTATATTTAGGTCAGCTATCCAAGATGGTTGCAATGTTTATCATAAAGTAGTGATCACAGGCACTGAGAAACTCACCTTCCAAGCTTCCTTTGCAGGGGAAGCAAAGTGAATTAGACAACATTTACACTTTCATAAAGAATACATTTTGTAATATACTGGTGACCAGTTTCAAAAGCTTTTCCACCCTTGCATCCCAGTCTGCTTGTTATTGCTTGACATTGGCGACCACTATAGCCCGGTTGCACTGGCACTTCTTTATCCACAGTGGTATATTACAGACCATTCTGGAGAAATACCCTGACTTTGTTCATTGTAAATAAAGCATTACCACGTGTGTGTGTGTGTGTGTGTGTGTATGTGTGTGTGTGTGCTTGTGTGCTTGTATATGTTTGTATGCTCGTGTGCGTGTGTGTGTGTCTGTGTCTGTGCGTGTGCCCTCGTGTTTGTGTGTGCGCGCGCGCTCGTATGTGTGGGTGTATGACCCACATAATATTTGTACTCATAACTCATTTCAATTGTAATTTGTTCATGATTGTAACCATTTATAGGAGTGTAGATGGTTCATTACCTTCGTAACTTCCTATGATTGTGACCAGATCTACCTGGAGTTCATTACCTTTGTAACTAGTTCATCTATCATAACTTTGGGGTCCAGTCCCTGGACCCATTATGTACCTGGAGTTTACCTGGAGAGAGTTCCGGGGGTCAACGCCCCCACTGCCCGGTCTGTGACCAGGCCGCCCACAGGATGGGTATGGGATGCAAAATAAAGATGTTAAACTAACTCTGGCACTTCGCAGAAATAATGGTCCAGTTTCCTCTTTATTTCTAGGGATGAGACGATACCAAAATTTCGGCCGATATCGATACTTTTCCTACATTTATTACTTTTAAAATTATAATGACAGTTCAATAAATAAGAGAATGCTTATTGTACAATGGGTATTAAATAACACATGAAGGTTAAATATTAAATAACTAAATTTCTCTGAGAATCTGAGATGATAATGTTATTACTTATTACATAGCCTGTCTTGTTAGTTATTAATTGTCATAGGCACTTGTCGATAGTGTATGTGCGAGTGTGTGTGTCTGTGTACACTCCTATGTGTGCTGGTGAGTGTGTGCATATGTGAGCATATGTGTGTGTGTGAGTGTATGAGTCACTCTCACCATCATGAGGTAGAGTGTTAATGTTGATATTTTTAAGCACATGTAATATTAGCATTTTGAAAAGTATCGGTTGATTTAGCCGATACCGATACCAAAAAGGGCCGATACCCGCCAATACCGATACTTTGACACATCGCTAATTGTTTATGATACCTGCTGGTAGCACGCTGAATAATCATGGACCACCGATGTTTACACAGATTTCTCTTCCTGTGCCTATGGTGCCCTTGCTTTTCGCAGGGTTTAGTTTACCCTTCGTCCATCTGACTGTTATGGCAGCGTCTTGGTAGATTTGGGAGTAGATTCTCAAGTGTGATCTTTATGGGGTTTGGTGCTTGTTTTCCACTGTAACAATAAGATCTCTTTTCTTCACTTCAGGGAGTAAATTAGAAGTACTTTCAGTACTTTCCAACTTTGATAACATGAATAGAGCCAGCAATACTGAGCAACATTCTAGTAGAGAGAGAACAAGTTCTTTCAGTAGGGCTACTATCAGCATTATTTCACTTGTTGGAGATTAAGACACTTAAGCAACATTCGGGAATCTTTATTGAAAAAACGTTTCGCCACACAGTGGCTTCATCAGTCCAATACAAAGCAGAAAGTTGTAAGAAGAGGAGGAGTTTGAGGTAATCAGTCCCTCGGCCTGGAGTCGATGTGTTCAGTCCATCAATCTTGTTAGAAGTGTAGCACAAGGCCGTAGAGGTGGCTTATATGCTGTAATCAGGTGAGGTGAAGCAGCAAGAGGCGGGGTCATAGTGGTACCATCCACTAGTCGAAGTAGGTCTTCGTCCAAAGGTTGGACAAGTGTTGAAGAATTCGTTTGTATCAAGATCCCATGATGTTGCTGTGTCTGACAGATGTTACAAATGAAATATTAGCCCCTTAGAGACATCAATCTTTTAAATGTTAAATGTAAGATGATGGACACCAGCACTATACCTGCAATTGTATCTGGAAGCACATTAGCTATCCAGACACATACCAGATAGCTACTGAGGCTCCGTGAAAAGTTTTCTTTTAATCATCAGATACCAGAACCTACCAGGGATAAAAATACATTTAATTTAATCTCCAAGTACAAAAGAGGAACTAATCAGACAGCAATCTCAGATACATTATACTCTGAGAACATCCTCGTTGATGTACGACAAGCATAAATCAATGAGTAGAGAAACTAAGAAACGGTCACCGTAAAGGAATGTATATAAAATTTAACTTAAACAGCCAGAGAGACAGAGAAAGCAAATAATGCTCTGTAAAATATTTGCCTGAGAAACGGTGCTGAGCACCATAACCCACACTAGGCAAGTAGACAAGGTCTGTATAAACTATGATCTGCTGAAGAAACCGACTAGATCAGATATTGAAAGAAAATGTTGAAGAATGTTTGTGTCCCCCCCTTCCCCCCGAGTCAAAAAAAGGAAGCACTTTTTGTTTAAGTTTATATTTATTATTAAGCTGAGTAAAGCATACAACTGGGTTTTGGTTCATGTAAACACTAAAAATATTTCAATCACAAACCTTGAGTGTTTTTCAGTTTAATAAGTCTTGTTGATGGCGTGTCTTACGTAACTGAATTTAAACAAGCCATATAATACAATATACTATGCGGACCATTCCATGTCCACTCGCATCAGAAAGAGTATACTTAAGAAGCCAACAAGATGACGCGTAGTAAATCAGACTTTGATTAAAATCTCCAATTCACTGAATGATAGATTTATCAACCTTTTAATGCTCTCACTTAGCGATTACTCTTTTTATATGTTTTGATTTATCTTAAGCGTGTGACACAAAACCATTTATCAATGCAGGACAAATCACAACACATAAGAATTTGTCTACAAGTAAAAACTTTTCACGTTCAGAACACCACCAGAATAACTTTGTTATTTCAGAAAACGAGTCATGAGTTATTTGTCTGAAAACAATAAAATATATAAAGTCAATGCAAGAGTATCAATTATACTTCATATTTAGTAATAATTCCCATGATTTATAATAAAGACTCGCGCAGACATTGTGTTGATATGGTTTCGTATTGATGCCGTATTCACTCGCAACTATATTTCAGAGAACTTTGTACAAATGCCTTGACTTTGAATTACAGATTAATCTGCCGCAAATATACGTCAAAAATATTCCTTACGTATTTAATGGGTTCATATCAATATTCTGAAGGACTCAGAAAGAATCTGAGCTCATTTTTGCACCTTTGATGGAGACGTAATTTAGAATTTATGACAGTGAAGATATCACCGTCCAGGAAGATACTAACACCACCATCATCACCACAACCACCATCATCACCACAACCACCATCATCACCACAACCACCATCATCACCACAACCACCATCATCACCACAACCACCATCATCACCACAACCACCATCATCACCACAACCACCATCATCACCACAACCACCATCATCACCACAACCACCATCATCACCACAACCACCATCATCACCACAACCACCATCATCACCACAACCACCATCATCACCACAACCACCATCACCAATACTAACCATTATCACCAATTCCAAACATCATTACCACCCGACCCACCACGCCTACCACCGACACACTTCACATACAATAAATTATTCTTTTCCTATGTGTGGATCGTAAGAAAGCGCAAGTCATAAGTAAAAGGAATTCCAGCACTGGATCCTCACCGCCCTACTGAAGTCTACCACAGACAGGCAACTCTGACAGGCAGACTTTATTACCTCATGTATATATCTCATCTTGTCTGATGGAGTATGACAGGAATACATAGGTAGTCTGTGTCTCCCATATTGAATACGGTGATCTCACACTGATGAATATATTAAAAAAAAACTCCAGCATCACTGCTATCGCTACCATCGTCACCAACACTATCACTACACCTCCTACCACCATAACCACTACAGTGCTACAGTCACTGCCACCACCCCACATGTGGTGTAGCGACCATCCCTCGGTCAATACAAGTCAGAGTTTTCAACATCGAACAAAGGTCTCCAAAACTTTCATGGAATTTAAAATTTAAAGTGTTGCGTTTGAGGGGGAAATTTTGCAATTCATATATTTTCGTTTGCGTCAAAGCACAAATGTTTACGGCTGAATGGGTCCCGTGTTTACCGATGAAAAGATGAAGAAAAAACGTACAGTTTGTGACTTTGATGAACAATGAGGAGCAGATGCTGTTGTGTTCATGTCAATTCCACATTGTTCCACATTCGTTCATTATTAGTTTTTCTTCCACAGTTTTACACTAATGTTCCAGCGGCTTCGCGACGACTTCTGGAATACTTTTGAACAAGCCTGAAGCTACAAGCCTGAAGCTCCAAGCCTGAAGCTCCAAGCCTGAAGCTCCAAGCATGAAGCTCCAAGCATGAAGCTCCAAGCATGAAGCTCCAAGCATGAAGCTCCAAGCATGAAGCTACAAGTCTGAGGCTCCAAGCCTGAAGCTCCAAACATGAAGCTACAAGCCTGAGGCTCCAAGCCTGAAGTTCCAAGCCTTAAGTTTCAAGCCTGAAGCTACAAGCATGAAGCTCCAAGCATGAAGCTACAAGTCTGAGGCTCCAAGCCTGAAGTTCCAAGCTTTAAGTTTCAAGCCTGAAGCTACAAGCATGAAGCTACAAGGATGAAGCTACAAGCATGAAGTTTCCAGCATAAAGCTACAAGCCTGAAGCTACAAGCCTGAAGCTACATGCCTGAAGCTACAAGCCTGAAGTTCCAAGCCTGAAGCTACAAGCATGAAGGTAAAAGCCTGAAGCTACAAGCCTGAAGCTCCAAGCATGAAGCTATAAGCCTGAAGCTCAAAACATGAAGCTCCAAGCATGAAGTTAAAAACATAAAGCTACAAGCATGAAGCTCCAAGCATGAAGCTCCAAGCATGAAGCTCCAAGAATGAAGCTACAAGCATGAAGCTACAAGCATGAAGCTACAAGCATGAAGCTACAAGCTTGAAGCTACAAGCCTAAAGCTTGCCAGACTTTTCTCTGGGTTCTCTGGAAACATTTCAGATATGGAAATATGGAGGTAAAATTACCTCAACATCCCGGGGGAAATTTGCCCGAGGTTACCAAATGCCAATTTGTACATTATATTTATTTAATTTCATGACGTTTATCTCTATAACAAGAAGATAAGGGTTATCTAACTTTCTTATATATGTTGTTAGTGCTCTCTTCAAATATAACTTGCATAAATATAACCCATATACAACTTACATAACTAATATCATTCTCAACTAATGTAACTCTCATTATCATCATCTCACTCTTGCTTTCATGGTAATTACGTCTCATAAGACGTAAGTGTCTAATAAGACACTCAGGTCACTGTTATCGACAAGTAAATGAGCCGTCGCATTGCCGGGGGACAGCGACTACCACTCTTCCCGTTGTGTTCGTAGCGACCACCGTCTACAGCATCTCGCTTCAGCTTATGTAGGTTACTATAGCTTAGGTTAGGTAAGTTTGTCAGGAAACAGGAGAAGTGTTTCCTGACGCGGGTCTTAGCCTTATGATGACTCGCAGCTGGAGCTTTTGGTCAGCGCCATCAGTACGATCCTCATATACCATTCTCGTGAAATGATTTTTTCTTGCTAATGCGATATCAACAATAAATATTTATTCTGCTTACAGTCAAGAAATACAAAATATCTTCTAGGAAACTGTTTTAAATTTGGCAATAAAATAATTATAGAACTTTCATAAATGAGCACAGCAAGACATCTATATCAGCCAGGAGATTCCTGCTAGTCTGTTTCACAGCTTCTGCTATTTGATCCTGATGTCTTTGCAGTCATTAGAACAAGCTTAAGCCATTCCCATGTCTAGGGCCAAATTTGATACTTGTAGCAAAATGCATAAACTTTTCGAACATCCGATAAACTATTGATTTTAGAAATTTAATTTAGGGTAAAAATGGATCCAATTAGTAAACAGTTCTCATTAGACCTGCATTTTCATAATGAAAAACTTTATTCGGATTAGAATCTCGGTGAACCAGTACGTTCCAGGGAGCAACATGATGCCAATGAAGGGCTCGTGATCCATGGATCTTGAGCTATCCTAACTTGATCAAACCTGACTATCTCTCATTTCCGAAGTGCTGAGTGACCTTCGGGTGCAGCGCTCGACCTGGAAAAAAAATTAATAATAGCTGGGAGCCAGATTGAAAATCGAATCGTATAAAATTGGTTGCGTTGCTAAGATGATATTGAATATTTACTAAGGCCAGGGATGGTGAGCTCTATACCATCACAAGGTATGAACACCATCACAAGGTATGAACACCATCACAAGGTATGAACACCATCACAAGGTATGAACACCATCACAAGGTATGAACACCATCACAAGGTATGAACACAAATCACAAGGTATGAACACCATCACACCATCACAAGGAATGAACACCATATGACATGCTGTTCATATACCAAAAAGTATTCATTAAGGCATCTCCAGGGTTCAATACCTAGATCTTTCTTGTATCCATGTGCAATTTTTCTACAGTATGTAGGATGTATATAAGGAGCAAAAACTGTACCTGTGTCATCATCAGAATTTAATCTAATCTCGTCTCCTCTCATTTTGTCTTCTCTCTCTCTCTCTCTCTCTCTCTCTCTCTCTCTCTCTCTCTCTCTCTCTCTCTCTCTCTCTCTCTCTCTCTCTCTCTCTCTCTCTCTCTCTTGCAGCCCATTATTGATGCGGTATATCTTTTTGTAATATATGAAAATAAAAACAAAGAATATTTCACGAGGCTGTAGCTACTGACATTTATAATAATTTTTTTTGCTATTTGCAAATGAATATATGTAGTTAGAAATGTTGACACTCATATTCCTCTTCCAGCTCCTCTCTATCTTCTCTCTCCTATGTCTAATTTATCTTGCCCCGCTCTAGAATAATGGATATATTATTTTTTTTAACTCATCGGCCGTTTCCCACTCAGTCAGGGTGACCCGAAAAAGAAGAAACACTTTCAACATCACTCACTCCATCACTGCTTTGCCAGAGACGTGTCGATACTACGGTTCAAAAACTGCAAAATATCTCCACCCCTCCTTCAGAGTGCAGGCACTGTACTTCCCACCACCACCCCTCCTTCAGAGTGCAGGCACTGTACTTCCCACCACCTCCCCTCCTTCAGAGTGCAGGCACTGTACTTCCCACCACCACCCCTCCTTCAGAGTGCAGGCACTGTACTTCCCTCCACCACCCCTCCTTCAGCGTGCAGGCACTGTACTTCCCTCCACCACCCCTCCTTCAGAGTGCAGGCACTGTACTTCCCACCACCACCCCTCCTTCAGAGTGCAGGCACTGTACTTCCCACATCCAGGACTCAAGTTCGACTAACCGGTTCTAAATAATGAAGATATCTTTATATAAATTCAATTTCTCCTGTGTAGGGAAGTGGCTACCCTGAGAGGTGGTAATTCCCAAGTGATAGTAACTCCAGTTCTTCCGGAACGAAACTTTTTTAAGCTGCTGTAACTGATCAATTCTTATTGGAAAGTTAACAATATCCTCATCAGCCAACTTAAGTCTCCCAGCTCAGGCTGACAGAGTCCAACACCTTGTATGGACCCGTCATGCTTTTGTTCCCACTGTGTTGCTGTCATGAAGAATATAGGGTACCAACACGCTGCTAATTATGTTAAATAAAAATATCTCATTCTCTCTCTCTCTCTCTCTCTCTCTCTCTCTCTCTCTCTCTCTCTCTCTCTCTCTCTCTCTCCTCTCTCTCTCTCTCTCTCTCTCTCTCTCTCTTTAATCTAGTGAAATTATTTATTAATACTGAATCAACTTCATCAGAAACTTCACCTTTCATCCCTAGCAAACAAACTTATAATAATGATGTTGGTAAGTCATTAATTAGTGTGTCTAGTGAAGTGTGTTCACTCTGTGTCAAGTGAAGTGTGTTCACTCTGTGTCTAGTGAAGTGTGTTCACTGTTACAGTGATGGTTCACTGTGTCTAGTGAAGTGTGTTCACTAGGTGAGTGATGGTTCACTGTGTGTCCAGGGTAGTGTATTCACTGCTTAAGTGAAGGTTCAGTGTAGTTCTGAAGCAGTGTGAATGTTCACTGCTTGAGTGATGATTCAGCGTGTGTCCAGAAGCATTATATTCACTGGCTGAGAGATAGTTCCCTGTGAGAGGAGTGTTAGGTACCAGAGTGGGTTACAATATTAAGAAGTCTTTGTGAGGCGGAGTTACTATGAAAGATGATCAGAGTGAAGAAGTCGACTTGGCTACAATGAGACCCAGCGGTCTACATTGCTGAATGGTCTGTGTGAGGCAGAGTGGACTCTCTTACTAAATGGTCTATGTAATAGGTCTGTGCGAGAGTGAGCTATACTATTTGCTGGTATACGTGAGGTAGAGTGAGTTACCAGCTGACAATCAGAGAGGCAGTGTGAGCTAGAACTGACAGCCAGAGAAGCAGTGTGAGCTAGAACTGACAGCCAGAAAGGTAGAGTGTGCTAGTACTGACAACCAGGAAGGTAGGGTGTGCTAGAACTGACAACCAGGAAGGTAGAGTGTGCTAGTACTGACAACCAGGAAGGTAGAGTGTGCTAGTACTGACAACCAGGGGAGAAGCAGAGTGGGCTGCATTATACACACGGACAGACTGGCTTACTGTTTGATCTGTTCCAGTCCCTGTTGACTCAAGTGCTGCTTTGATCTTTCTTGTTCCCTCCTCCTCCTCCTTCCCTTCTCTACCCTCTCCCTTTAACCTTCTCCTTTCCATCCCCTCTCTCTCTCTCTTTCTTACACTTAAAGGTTTTACAGCTGTCAGGTTCAAAGTTAAAACATTACTTTAACTCGCCAAGAGCTTTAATTCTACCTCACCTCATTTAAAGACATTTTCCAAGTAATATCTTTATTATTTAATTTGTTATTAAGACACATATACCTAGAAAATCAAATAAAGTTGGAACCACATGTAAACCAGATATTTCCTCTGTTTACATATTTATCTAATGCTTAAATTTTGGGAGAACTTGTTCTAATGGCGAATCATTCAAGTGGAAAAAAATGTTCGCTGAAGTTATGTCTGTGAGGAGAAGACAGCCATAGTGAAATTACTGATGCTTGTGCGTCGTGTGGCATGTTAGCTGTCTCTCTAGTGTGGAGCCTTGATAACACAACACTACAGTACGTCCATTCTTCTCTCTCCGATATTAAAGGTTTCGCTTAAATGATAGTTGCAACTTAACTAAGTCCAGGTGAGAGATGACTCATCTTGCACTGTCCTTTATTGTTCCCAAATGTTGGATTAATTATTATTAATTTTATATTAAAAGGTAACCTCTAGCTCCATACGGGTCAAACAACACTACTCCAGAAGTAGTAAATGAGAAAGATGGCAGGCAACACAAGAAAGTGGAGAATTTGCATCACATTGAGTTGCGAGGCTTCAGGTGTTGAGAGGGTGTGAGGTGTGAATAAGCTATGTAAGTTTCTTGGCTGCCTTGCATCCAAAAATTACCACATGATTCTTCGTAAGTTATATTTCACCACGAGATATTAGCTTCATCACTGGGTTCTTAGACTCTTCCAGCCATTCTTATCTTAACTTCAATTTTCATATCATGTTTTCCAGAAACCATCATAATTATCTTCGAGGAAGATAACATCTTCAGTGAGATCTTTTGAGATTTTCGCGCTTCACTGTCACTGAAAAAGTTCAGATGTTTAAAGTAAATCCTCAATACTCAGACCTTTTAACTGCAAGGCTTAAAATAATGGAGTTAGTGATTACGAGGAAGCCATTGATTGGTCTTATAATGCTGCCCAGTATCAGATTCATTAGGCAAACTGCGATTTATTAGATGAAATTCCAGTGCTCTGTGCTATCATTCAAACAGCTCACGAATCTGCTAAATGACATCTACAGGACATTCATTGATATCACTCTCACTTGCAATTGTAGAAAAAATGGGAGGCTTCCCATTTGAGTTCGAATCCTGGTCCAAATGGCCCTCTTTCCGGCCTCTGAGTGGCCCTTGGTGATGGAAGTGGCTGGCTGCCCTGAGGGTGGAATAAACCTGCGATCAATGATGGTATTCTCACTAGAATGTGGAAATATATTTAGGGTTTTAGTTTTGTAGAAGATAATGTTTTTAAGACATTTTAAGATAGAAAAAGTTCTTTCTAAGAATTCTTCTTCAAGTATATTTTCGCTGCTACCGAGCCTGAGAATTAGTAAAAATAAACCTATTATATCTTCTCTCTTTGCTCTTAGGCCATAATAAGAGAGGTAATGGATTAGATTGTCTTCATTTGTTGACTTCCAGTGGATTTTGTATTTAACTGTGTGATTATCCCTTACAAAGAGGATGTCGAGATAAAGCAGTGAGTCATTTTGTTCGTCTTCCAAGGTGAACTGCGTACAAGGTTACACTTAGTCGAGTTGTCCTCTGAAACCATGAATTTTGAAATATCTGGATATTATGACTAAGACTTGGTATCTTAGCCACATACGTAACGTGGCTGGGAATGATGGTGGCGAAATTGTTCCCTTTTCTAAGTGCTCAGGACCATGCTAAGAGAAGAGCCCATGGCCATTCAAAACTTCTGCTTGTAGAACCTGTCCTCGAATGATAAGAGGTTTTGTGTCACGCATAGATAAACGATATTCATGAAATACCTGCTACACACTGTTGTGGAAGACAGCGATTATCTGGTCAATGACGATAAGAGTAAATGAAGTGTTGAGGTCCATGCTGGTGAGCGTCACCTTCTTTACGTTGGTTATGCGTCTGGAAAGATGGTCTGAGTGTTTTAAAATATTTAAAGTGTTTATAAAGATTAAAAACTAATAAAAAGAAATTTCCTAAGCTACCTTGAAATTTCCTTTAATACCTAAACAACATGTAATTTGGTACTACCATAATATTCTTATTAAAGGCAATATGTTATCTGGTACCAGTGGAATGTCACATTAAACATGTCATATCTGGTAACACTGGACATTTTTATTATAGCTCAAGGCAATATGTTATCCGCTATCACTTTAATATTCTTAATTAAATTCAATGCAATATATTGTGCGTTACCGCTTTATTTTTATTAAATCCCAAGACAATATTTGAGCAGTTACTTCCGCAATATTCTTATCACATCTTTCAATCTTTTTGATCTTACTCTCTGCTTCAGTAAAGTCCATTTACTTTGAGGATTGAGACACTTATACAACATATGGGAATCTTTATTAATTAAGGAAACGTTTCGCCACGCAGTGGCTTCAGCAGTCCAATACAAAGCAGAGAGGGGTAAGGAGAGGAGGAGTTTGAGTTAATCAGTCCCTCAGCCTGGAATCGATGTGTTCAGTCCATCACTCTTGTAGAAAGTACAGCACATCGCCGTAGAAGTGGCTTATATACTGTAGACAGGTAGGTGAGTTGAAGCAGGAGGAGGCGGGGTCACTCTCCAGACTGTTCCACTTCCTGACAACTCTATGACTTTAGAAATACTTCCTAGTATTCCTGTGACTCAACTTCCAGTTGTGACCCGTCGTTGCAACCATATACTGCAACAGTTATTTGGTTGACGTGCGCCTCGGATGTGTTCTGTATTATAGTCAGCCCAAGATCATTTTCATTGGGTGAGGTTTTTCAGTCTTTGGCCACCTGGCCTGTACTCTGCACCACTACCCTTCACTAACACTACTCTCCTTCACTATCACCACCGCCCTTCACTATCACCATTACCCTTACAATCATCACTACCCTTCACTATTACCACTACCCTTCAATATCACCACTATCTCTCACTATCATAACTACCCTTCACTATCATCACTGCCCATCACTATCACTAATATCCTTCACTATCAGCACTATCCTTCACTATCACCATTATCCTTCACTATCACCATTATCATTCATTATCATTCACTACTACCACTATCCTTCTCTGTGACCACTACCCTTCACTATTACCACTACCGTTCACTATTACCAATACCCTTCACTATTACCACTACCCTTAACTATTACCACTACCCTTCACCATTACTACTACCCTTCACTATTACCACTAACCTTCATTATCACCACTGCCCCTCACTATTAATACTACCCTTAACTATTACTACTACCCTTCACTATTACCATTACCCTTCACTATTACCACCACCCTTCATTATTTCTACCAACCTTCACTATTAATACCAACCTGCACTATTATTACACCCTTCACTATTACTACTCTTCACTATCACTACCCTTCACTATAACAACCCTTCACTGTCACTACTACCCTTCACTAGCACCACAACCCTTCACTATCACCACTACCCTTTACTATTACCTCTACCCTTCACTATCACCATTTCCCTTCACTAGCACCACTACCCTTCACTATTACCACTACCCTTCAATAGCACCACTACCATTTACTATTACCACTACCCTTCACTATTGCCACTACCCTTCACTAGCACCACTACCCTTCACTAGCACCACTACCCTTCGTTATGACCCCTTCCCTTCACTATCACCATTTCCCTTCACCATCACCACTTCCCTTTACTATTACCACTACCCTTCACTATCACCACTTCCCTTCACTATCACCACTACCCTTCACTATCACCACTTCCCTTCACTATCATCACTCTACTTTACTATCACTACTACCCTTCACTATCGCCACTTCCCTTCACTATCATCACTCTACTTTACTATCACTACTACCCTTCACTATCACCACTTCCCTTCACTATCATCACTCTACTTTACTATCACTACTACCCTTCAATATCGCCACTTCCCTTCGCTATCACCACTACCCTTCACTATCACCACTTCCCTTCACTATCACCACTCTCATTCACTATCACTACTACCCTTCACTATCACCACTTCCCTTCACTATCACCACTCTCCTTCACTACCACTACTTCCCTTCACTATCACCACTCTCATTCACTACCACTACTACCCTTCACTATCACCACTACCCTTCACTATCACCACTTCCCTTCACTATCACCACTCTCCTTCACTACCACTACTACCCTTCACTATCACCACTTCCCTTCGCTATTACCACTATTGTTCACTATCAGCACTACCCTCCAATTTCTCCACTACCCTTCACTATCACCACTACCCTGGCACCACTACTTACACTACTTAAGCACGGGGGATCAGATCCCTATTACTCCTTGTATTGGAAGGGCCCAAACGGGTCTAGCGCTTCTCTTATAAAATGCTACTGACAATATCGCAACTTAATTAACTTATCAATGTTAGATATTATAAGTGTAATTATAAGTCAGAAGTAAAGTGTTCCACTGAGAAGTTCTTGAAATATATTAATGTTGGTAGAATTACCGACAATATGTTGAGTAAAAGGACACAAGTGCAACTAATGTAACATTTTATTGTGGCAACGTTTCGCTCTCCAGGAGCGAAACAGTTTGATAAAGCTCCTGGAGAGCGAAACGTTCCCACAATAAAATGTTACATTAGTTGCACTTTTGTCCTTTTACTCAACAAGTTCTTGAAATTCCTTAAGTGTCAAGTTATCCTAAAAGTGTGATTTTTTTTTAGTAACTTTGGTACTTATCTATTCGCTACTTACGGTAAAATGGCACGCCGTAAAAAATAAGGATGGTGCCAGCAGGATTGCGGCTGGTGTGGAGAATGTGCTGGGCACTCCAGTGCAAGACGATGTCTCCGAGAACAACAAACAACTATGTTATGACGAGGCCAAGGAACAGTGGTGCAGTGCCGGCACTGCTGAGGTCTCCACGAGAGAGTCTGAGTCATGGGGCCCACAATATCACACTCTTTCACTCGAAATAAATTCACCATAACAAAAAGTTAAACCTGATTGATAAAAAACGATTTAAAATATTATGAAATTATCGGTGAATGGAATATACCATGCAGGAGAAGTATAAATTTACGTCGCTTTAAAAACCGTGAAGAAGGATGACTTTTTATATATGGTGTAGAGAGGTCAGTGCTCTACAAGGTGCATAAGGAGTAGACATCATACCTTAGCTATACCGGTAATAACTAAATTCAGCTGATATTGTGATAGAATTCCTTCCGGGTTAGACTTTCGCAAAAGTCCTAGAAAACAAGGGGAGTATTAAGTATTTAGAAATCTTGCTATTTTTTCTCAGTATCGGGCGAAACGTCTACCAGTAACGATGGTCACATAACGACGTTTTGCAATTCAAGATGTTAACTGCACAGGAGGTCGAAGAGCCCATGCTAAGTTTAATTGACTTTGGATTTGCACGACCTTGCGAGGAGATTCCAAACAGCTACGGTAACTTCCCTGGCAAGTATAAACAGTGGGTTTATGTGTCTCGTTCAGACGGTAAAGAACTCCGTGATATTACCAAACGTGTTGCCAAGGAATTGCCTCTTAGCCCATCCGTTGAGAGCTTAATTCAAACGTTATAAAACTGAATCTGTTTAACTAAATTCCTTGTGTGTCATCGAGTGTGCAACTAAGACAGTTTTAAAGAAGTACGAACAATTCCCAGCGAAGAAGAAGAGAACAGACAACTAAAAGCAGAACGGAAGTCAAGTGCCGCAGAGAGTGCAGCAAGCAAGCATCCTCGTGAGGACGACACCACCCGTCAAAGCACAAGCAGTTATCATGATGAAAACATCAGTTCAGGACCAGGGATGAAGAAGTTTCCACCCACGATTCCAAAACGAGCCAAAAATCCCTTTAGGGACTGAAAAAAAGAACGGCGGTCGAGAAAGACTGAAAAATAACGTGGTTGAGAGGAGTATGATGTACTCTCACGTAAAAAAGAACGAAATTAAATCCGTTGATTTAATTAAACCTCATTAAAAGTGAAACCTCACGTAACCTATTTTTTAACTAATTTCTGATATATATATATATATATATATATATATATATATATATATATATATATATATATATATATATATATATATATATATATATATATATATATATGCAAGAAAACCACTATGAAAAAGAATTCAGCGTTGTGACTATCACATTATCAAGGAACTATATAGTTCCTTGATAATGTGAGTAGTCACTGAAAGCGCTTGGAATTCTTCTATTTTTCATAGTGGTTTTCTTGCATATTTTGATATCACCTGTTTACTGTGATCTTTTTGCATTTTATATATATATATATATATATATATATATATATATGTCGTGCCGATTAGGTAAAACTTGCGATTTTGGCTTAAATAGCAACGCTCTTCTTGCCATATAAGACAAGCGAAATTTTGTGTATGCAATAATTTCGCCAAAATCATTCTGAACCTAACGAAAAAAATATATTTGATTGTGTTTGTTTATTAATAAATTAATGTTAACGTATCTAAAATATATTTAGTTGGGTTAGGCTAAATTAAATTGCGCTTGTTGTAATAAGGTTAGGTAGGTTTTCAAAGTTTCTCTTGGTACAAAATTATAAATTCTTACATTAACATAAATGAAAAAAATATATCTTTAAACGTATAAGAGAAAATTTTAGAAAGTACTTAATTTTAGATGAGTTCTTGCTAATTGACCAGTATTACCTAATCGGCACGACATATATATATATACATGTATATATATATATATATATATATATATATATATATATATATATATATATATATATATATATATATATATATATATATAATATAATATAATATATATATATATATATATATATATATATATATATATATATATATATATATATATATATATATATATATATATATATATATATATATATATATATATATATATATATATATATATATATATATATATATATATATATATATATATATATATATATATATATATATATATATATATCTGTGTGTACTCACCTATTTGTGTTTGCAGGGGTCGAGTCATAGCTCCTTGCCCCGCCTCTTCACTGATTGCTAGTAGGTCCTCTATCTCTCTGCTCCATGAGCTTTATCAAACCTCGTCTTAAAACTATGTATGGTTCCTGCCTCCACTACGTCACTTTCTAGGCTATTCCACTTCCTGACAACTCTATGACTGAAGAAATACTTCCTAACATCCCTTTGACTCATAGGAGTCTTCAACCTCCAATTGTGACCCTTGTTTCTGTGTTCCCTCTCTGGAACATCTTGTCTCTGTCCACCTTATCTATTCCTCGCAGTATTTTATATGTCGTTATCATATCTCCCCTAACCCTCCTGTCCTCTAGTGTCGTCAGGCCGATTTCCCTTAACCTTTCTTCGTAGGACAATCCCCTTAGCTCTGGGACTAGACTTGTTGCAAACCTTGCACTTTCTCTAATTTCTTGACGTGCTTGACCAGGTGTGGGTTCCAAACTGGTGCTGCATACTCCAGTATGGGCCTGACGTATATGGTGTACAGAGTCTTGAATGATTCCTTAGTGAGGTATTGGAACGCTATTCATAGGTTTGCCAGCCGCCCGTATGCTGCAGCAGTTATCTGATTGATGTGTGCCTCAGCAGATGTGCTCGGTATTATATTCACCCCAAGATCTTTTTCCTTGAGTGAGGTTTGCAGTCTTTGGCCACCTAGACTATACTCTGTCTGCGGTCTTCTTTGCCCTTCCCCGATCTTCATGACTTTACATTTGGCAGGGTTAAATTCAAGGAGCCAGTTACTGGACCAGGCTTGTAGCCTGTTCAGGTCTCTTTGTAGTCCTGCCTGATCATCGACTGATTTAATTCTTCTCATTAACTTCACATTATCTGCAAACAGGGACACTTCTGAGTCTATCCCTTCCGTTATGTCATTCACATATACCAAAAACAGTACAGGTCATAGGACTGACCCTTGTGGAACCCCACTCGTCACAGGTGCCCACTCTGACACCTCGTCACGTACCATGACTCGTTGTTGCCTCCCTGTCAGATATTCTCTGATCCATTGCAGTGCCTTTCCTGTTACGTGTGCCTGATCCTCTAGCTTTTGCATTAACCTCTTGTGAGGAACTGTGTCGAACGCCTTCTTGCAGTCCAAGAAAATGCAGTCTATTCACCCCTCTCTCTCGTGTCTTACTTCTGTTTCCTTGTCATAAAACTCCAGTAGGTTTGTGACACATGATTTTCCTTCCCTGAAACCGTGCTGGTTGTCGTTTATAAGCTTGTGTCTTTCTAGGTGCTCCACCACTCTCCTCCTGATGAACTTCTCCATGACTTTGCATACTATACACGTCAGTGACACAGGTCTGTAGTTTAATGCCTCGTGTCTGTCTCCTTTCTTAAAAATTGGGACTACATTTGCCATCTTCCATGCCTCAGGTAGTTGCCCAGCTTCAATGGATGTGTTGAAGATTTGTGTTAGTGGCACACACAACATCTCTGCTCCCTCTCTAAGGACCCATGGAGAAATGTTGTCCGGTCCCACCGCTCTTGAGGTATCGAGTTGACATAGCAGCTTCTTCACCTCCTCCTCGGTTGTGTGTATTTCATCCAGCACTTGTTGGTATACCTCCCTATTCTGAATTCCTGGAGCCCTTCTTGTCTCCTCTGTAAATACTTCTTTAAATCTCATGTTGAGCTCCTCACATACCTCTTGGTCGTTTCTTGTGAACTCCCCACCTTCCTTCCTCAGCCTGATTACCTGGTCCTTGACTGTTGTTTTCCTCCTGATGTGGCTATACAACAGCTTAGGGTCAGACTTGACTTTTTATGCTATTTCATTTTCATATTGTCGCTTAGCCTCCCTTCTTACCTGTGCATATTAGTTTCTGGTTCTTCGGCTAATCTCTTTATTTTCCTGGGTCCTTTGTCTTTTGTACTTTTTCCATTCTCTATTACACTTAGTTTTTGCCTCCTTACACCTCTGGGTGAACCAAGGACTCGTTCTGGTCTTTCCATTACTTCTGTTTCCCTTGGGGACAAACCTCTCCTCTGCCTCTTTGCATTTGGTTGTCACATATTCCATCATTTCTTTTACTGGTTTTCCTGCCAATTCTCTCTCCCACTAAACGTCTTGTAGGAAGTTCCTCATGCCTGTGTAGTCCCCTCTTTTGTAGTTTCGTTTCTCCCTTCCTATTCCTGCTCCCCTCTCCACTTGTAGCTCAACTATATAATCAAAACACAGAACCAAATGATCACTAGCTCCAAGGGGCCTTTCATACGTGATATCCTCGATGTCCGAACTACTCAAGTTGAATACTAGGTCCAGTCTTGCTGGATCATCCCCACCTCTCTCTCTGGTAGTGTCTCTAACATGTTGATGCATGAGGTTTTCCAGTACCACATCCATCATCTTGGCTCTCCATGATTCAGGACCCCCGTGGGGCTCCAGGTTTTCCCAATCAATCTCCTTGTGATTGAAATCACCCATAACTAGTAACTTTGCTCTCCCCATGTGTGCGTGTCGTGCCGAATAGGTAAAATTTGCTATATTTTTTTTTGGCTTAAATACCAGCACCCTTCTTGCTGAATAAGGCAAGCTAAAATTTGAGTATGCAATAATTTCGCAAAAATCATTCTGAACCTAACGAAAAAAATATATATTTCATTGTGTTTGTTTATTTTTAAATTATTATAAACTTATGTAAAATATATTTAGTTGGATTAGGCTAAATTAAACTGAGCTTGTTATAATAAGGTTAGCTAAGTTTTCCAAGGTTCTTTTGGTACAAAATTATTAATTTTTACATTAACATAAATGAAAATATATACATATATCTTTAAACGTATAAGAGAATTTTTTAGAAATGACTTAATTTTATATGAGTTCTTGCTAAATGACCAATTTTACTTGATACCTTCCCTGGATGTGCTCACAGACAGCAACTGACTGAAACCCTCCCATGATATGCTCACAGAGCTGGGGATTGGGACTGTGAGGCTGAGCCTTATCTCATTTGCACTTTGAAAGGATTCACTCAGAGCAACGAGGTAGGACTCCAATCTGCGTGTGTATCCAGGGCGATTAATCGCATGTGAAGCATACATGGAGAAGTGTATGAGATGCAATGGAATACAGAACGTGCTATGAATGTTACTGAGAGACCTGGTTGGCAGCACCATGTATCCGACGAATAAAACACGATAAAACATTATAAAACACCATATAGGAGGAACACCTATTTGAGAGACTATGGTTATCCTCCCAGCATAATATCAGGCCTGTAGTGGTGCAGTGTGGAAGAATCCTTTGTTTCATTATAAGGTGTTTTGAATGCTGCCGCTGGATGTAATTCTGTTTGCATAACCACTAAATGGAATGTGGACACAGTTCGTTCACAGCACAACAACAATTAAGGCAGTATTAATGGTGTGCGGCAGAGTCGTGCTGGCAGTAATGAAGAAAAGACTGGTGCATCGTAAATTTATATTGTGACAATCTCTTTCTATGAAGAGCTCTTTATCAACTCATTGTCTTGGTAAAGCTCTATATTGAGCTGTATATTGACACAATAAAAACTTGCTCTTCTCCTGTTTTTCCCTTATCGTTATTGCAGTTGATAAGAACTGTGAAGCCTGCATATCCTCTATGGTGGGGGACCTCAACATAACTAATGGTGGGGGACCTCAACATAACTAATGGTGGGGGACCTCAACATAACTAATGGTGGGGGACCTCAACATAACTAATGGTGGGGGACCTCAACATAACTAATGGTGGGGGACCTCAACATAACTAATGGTGGGGGACCTCAACATAACTAATGGTGGGGGACCTCAACATAACTAATGGTGGGGGACCTCAACATAACTAATGGTGGGGGACCTCAACATAACTAATGGTGGGGGACCTCAACATACCTAAATATTAGACTTAAGGAACACGCAAATTTTTGAATTAATAGAATTAATAGAACTTCAAGAGTCTTTCTTCTTCCTCTAGATAAGTGACTACATTTTAATCCATTTTTTCTATCCTCTCCAGTTGCTGTCACAACTATGTGTATAAAAAGGTTTTCAGATACTTTCTAAAAAAAATACATAAGGTATATTTGTTAGCAAATAATTTGTTATTCTTTTGTGAAATAGAGGTAGCACTAAATTCATAGTTATCATTCAGCGAATTGGAAATGAAAGCTATAAGGTCTGATCCAGTTAAATGGAAGGTAACACCAATTCATTGGATTCAAAGCCCTTAAACAACATCATGGGGGCCAACTTTAAGGGAACTAAAATAGTTATATCTGTAATGGGCAAGCAATATTATCTGGCTGTGTTAGTTCGAGGTCAGATAACACTGTACTTCACTCAAAGAGGTTTTAGTTTTATTAGTTAATCTTCTTATATAACAGTTTATAACATATTTTGAACCTGGAATGTTAATATAAGTACCAGCGTTAAAATCGCTTATGAAAAGAGAGACATCATAAACTGTTAGGTAAGGTTCGTCAGGAAACAAGACAAGTGTTTCCTGATGCGGGTCTTAGATGATGGCCCGCCGATGGAGCTTCTTGTCATCTGACCGAGGCCTTCCGCTGGCTAACCGGTCCACCCCTTTAAAAATTATGGTTATAGTTATATAAAACTAGTATATAAACTGTGAAGAATTTGGTCTACACACGTCACGACGGTGGCTTCCACCAGTACCATATCTGGTGGTTTCTACCAGTACCTCCTCAGGTGGCTTCCACCCGTACCACCTCAGGTGGCTTCCATCATGTTGGATCAGAGCCTGATCAACCAGGATGTTACTGCTGGCCGCACGCAGTCCAACGTACGAACCACAGCCTGGCTGGTCAGGTACCGACTTTAGGTGCCTGTCCAGTGCCTGCTTGACGACAGCCAGGGGTTTGTTGGTAATCCCACTGATGTATGCTGGGAGGCAGTTGAACAGTGTTGGGCCCCTGACACTTATTGTGTAGTCTCTCAACGTGCTAGTGGCACCTCTGCTTTTCATTGGGGGGATGTTACATCGCCTGCCGAGTATTTTGCTTTCGTAGGGAGTGACTCTCGTGTGCAAGTTTGGTACTAATCCGTCGAGAATTTTCCACGTGTATATAATAATGTATCTAGGGAGTACAGGTTTAGGAACTTCAAGCATTCCCAGTAATTGAGGTGGTTTATCGCAGTTATGCGTGCTGTGAAGGTTCTCTGCACATTTTCTAGGTCAACAATTTCACATGCCTTGAAAGGTGCAGTTAGTGTGCAGCAATATTCCAGCCTAGATAGAACAAGCGACCTGAAAAGTGTCAACATAGGCTTGGCATCCCTTGTTTTGAAGGTTCTCATTATCCATCCTGTCATTTTTCTAGCAGATGCGATTGCTACGGTGTTATGGTCCTTGAAGGTGAGATCCTCTGACATGATCACTCCCAGGTCTTTGACATTAGTTTTTCGCTCTATTGAGTGGTTGGAATTTGTTTTGTACTCCGATGAGATTTTAATTTCCTCACGTTTTCCATATCTGAGTAATTGAAATTTCTCATAATTGAACTTCATATTGTTTATGTCTTGCAGTGTCTTCAACGGTGGACACTGTCATGCAGATTCGGGTGTCATCTGCAAAGGAAGACACGGCACAGTGGCTTATATCCCTGTCTATGTCCGATATGAGGATGAGGAAACAGGATGGGAGCGAATACTGTGCTTTGTGGAACAGAGCTTTTCACTGTAGCCGCCTCAGACTTTACTCTGTTGACTACTACTCTTTGTGTTCTACTTGTTAGGAAATTATAGATCCATCTACCAACTTTTCCTATTATTCCTTTATCACGCATTTTGTGTGCTATTACACCATGGTCACACTTGTCAAAGGCTTTTGCAAAGTCTGTGTATATAACATCTGCATTCTGTTTGTCTTCTAGAGCATCCAGAACCTTGTCGTAGTGGTCCAGTAGTTGGGACAGACAGGAGCGACCTGCTCTAAACCCATGCTGCCCTGGGTTGTGTAATTGATGGGTATCTAGATGAGTGGCGATCTTGCTTCTTAGAACCCTTTCAAATTTTTTTATGATATGGGACATTAGCGCTATTGGTCTGTAGTTCTTTGCTATTGCTTTACTGCCCCCTTTGTGGAGTGGGGCTATGTCTGTTGTTTTTAGTAACTGCGGGACGACCCCAGTGTCCATGCTCCCTCTCCATAGGATGTTAAAAGCACGTGATAGGGGCTTCTTGCAGTTCTTGATGAACACGGAGTTCCATGAGTCTGGGCCTGGAGCGGAGTGCATGGGCATGTCATTTATTGCCTTTTCGAAGTCATTTGGCGTCAGGGTAATGTCAGATAGGCATGCGTCTGCCAAGTTCTGTGGCACTCTCATAAAAAAATCATTTAGGTCTTCGACTTTCAGTCTGGTTAGCGGCTCGCTAAAAACTGAGTCATAATGGGACTTTAGTAACCCACTCATTTCCTTGCTGTCATCTGAAAAGAAATACTTTGGGTTTCTTTCAATTTCATTTATGGCTTTTAGTTCTTCCCGCGTTTCTTGATTCCTGTAAGATTCCTTTAGGTTTAATTCGATGTTTGCTATTTGTCTGACCAGTGTCTCTTTACGTATTTCAGATATATTGGCCTCTTGTAGCCGCTCCGTTATTCTTTGTCTTCGCCTGTATAGGGAGCGCCTCTCTCTTTCTAGTTTACGTCTTCTCCTCCTTTTCCTTAAGGGAATTTGCCTTGAGCAAACCTCAAGTGCCACAGAGTTAATTTGTTCTAGACATAGGTTAGGATCCTTGATGCTTAGGCTGTCTTCCCAGTTTATATCATTTAGGACTTGGTTTACTTGGTCCCACCTTATGTTTTTGTTATTGAAGTTGAATTTGGAGAAGGTTCCCTCACGGCTTATCACATTTAGTCGATCTGGGGCTCCCCGCATACATGTCTGGACCTCTATTATGTTGTGATGTGAGTATATTGTTTTTGATAGGATGACATTTCGTATCAGATCATAATTGTTGGTGAAGATGAGGTCCAGCGTATTCTCTAATCTTGTAGGCTCTACTATTTGCTGGTTTAAGGTGAATTTGGTGCAGATTTAAAAGTTCATGTGTGTGCGAGTTTTCCTCTGAGCTGTCTCCTGGTGTTATCTCTGCTACCACATTGTTTACAATATTCCTCCATTTTAGGTGCCTTAGGTTGAAATCCCAAAGGAGCAAGATGTTGGGGGCAGGAGCTGGAAGATTTTCCAGACAGTGGTCAATTTCCAGAAGATGTTCCTGGAATTGTTGGGACATTGCATCCGGAGGCTTGTATACAACCACGATGACCAGGTTTTGATTCTCGATCTTTATTGCTAATACTTCAACTACATCATTTGAGGCATTTAGTAGTTCTGAACATATAAGTGACTGTGATATACAGGCCAACCCCCACTTTTTGCTTGTTCACTCTGTCACATCTGTATAGGTTGTAGCCCGGGATCCATATTTCATTGTCCAAGTGATCTCTTATGTGGGTCTCTGTGAAAGCCGCAAACATAGCATTTGACTCTGTAAGCAGTCCACGGATGTAAGGTATCTTGTTGTTCGTTGCTGGCTTTAGACCCTGTATATTTGCAAAGATGAATGTCGTTGTATTAGTGGTATGGGGGGAGATCTTTTTTTCCTGGCACTAATATCTGTTGTGTTGGAGTGGAGGCCATTGACTGTGATTCCACTCCAGAAATGATTGCAGTTGGTGTACGATTTCTGTCATTTCCTGCCAGCTTTTTTTCCTTCCTGGCACTATAAAACCTCTCTCCGGAGTGGCTGTGGCTACCCAGGTTTTGCCATGGTCTGGATGTTCTGTGTCGTCTTGTACCCTTTAGGTGGTATGCCTGGCAATATAAGTTATAGCACTGTCTTTCCTGAACTGATGAGTGGCACATTTCAGGGTGGAAAAGCTTACAGGACAGGAGGTTGCATTTTCCTGTTTTCATATGGGCACGGCATTTTCTGGGGTGATCATAATTACATGTCCCATCTGTTTTACCAGATATTCCATGCCTGCAGATACCAAGTGCATAATATTCACATAGGCCTGGTTTCCGTTTGCCCTGTTTTTTTGTGACTGTATTCCCCATTGTATTCCCTATTGGTGTGCGCCCTTCCCTGTCTCGTTTCTGTCTTCGGCACTAGTGCTAACAATGGAGCCTTCATTAGTTTCTGGTAACTTATCTTCAGTATTTCCCGGGGCATCCCCCTGTTTACTATCTACCGTGGTATTGCTAGTTTGTAACATTGGTTTTTGTGTGTCCTTGTCTACACCTGTTTCCCCACTAGAAACAGGGCGATAACTTTACTTTGTGCAGATTATAATATATTTGCGAAAGTTTTGGGCAATTGTATGAAGAGGGTCTTGGGTGGGTTGTTGGACGGGGGTGAGTTAGGGATTCCAGGGAGATGCATGGGGGTTGGGCATAGACGAATTCGGGAGTTTATAGAGGGGCGTCAGGAAGGGAGCAGGGACGTCATCAGTTTGGATTGGAAAACTGCTTTTGATAGGGTTGATCGGGAAATGTTATGGGAGATTTTATGGAGACAGGGGTTTGGGACCGAGGTAGTGGAGTGGGTTCGGACTTTGTATGTGGAAGCTCAGTTTAGAGTTCAAATCAATGGTAGGTTAGGGGCGGTGGTAGCAAGACCCCTTGTTTGCAAGACCCCTTGTATAGTTCGGTTGGGGAGAGAGTCAGGGAGCAGGGAGATTCTAGGTTGGCCCCCGGGATCGTGGGATACGTAGATGATACCACGATCCTGGTGGGAAGTGAGGAAGGTTTGGCTTGGGTTAATGACGTCGTTGGGGTTTTTGGGAGGGCGACAAGGATGCGGGTAAATAGGAAGATATCTAGGTTTTTGGAGGTGGGAACGTGGGTGGGGTGGGCATTGGGGAAGAGGTATGGGTGGGTGCAGGTAGATAGTTTGAAGATCTGTGGGGTGAATTTTTGTAGGGATGAACAGTTGGCGCGAAAAATTATTTCTGCGAGAGTTGTTGATGTGGCATTAGTGAGGATGGGAGGTTGGAGGGCTGGGGAGGTCACACTTTTACAGAGGGCGGTGGTAGTAAACACGTTAATTAATAGTCGTTTGTGGTTTGTAGGGGCTGTGATTCCCTCAGTTGAAGAGGACGTGATTAGATTACAGAAGAGGGTTCTTTGTGTCATTTGGAGTTATGGTAGGCACTGGCTGGGTAAAGGAATTGTTATGAGATGGGTTAGAGAAGGGGGTGTGGGGTTGATACGGTTGCAGAGGAGATTGTTAGCGATCTTCGTCAAACAGGAATTTCTGGTTAGGGGAGGGGAATCGTGGCGCTCGGGTAGGGCAGGTGATGCACGAGGTGAGGAGATGGTGGAGAGGTAAAGATGTAAAGATGAGTGAAGCAATGTTGAGGGTTTTGTTGGTGGTCAGCAATCCGGAGAAGCTGAAGGTAAATAAATTAGAGAGGGTCGAGGATGGGGATGCCGTTGTGTGTGGTACTGCAGATTTTCCAATGTACGAATGGAAAGGGGTGTGGAAATGGCTTAGGAAGGTGAAAGTGCCACCGAGGGTGAGAGAAACTGGGTGTCGC
Source organism: Cherax destructor (assembly GCA_009830355.1). Lineage (NCBI taxonomy): Eukaryota > Metazoa > Arthropoda > Malacostraca > Decapoda > Parastacidae > Cherax > Cherax destructor. The sequence continues at coordinate 60,176 of WNWK01005797.1, read as the reverse complement.
TTTTTACATGGGATTTTAGCGTCGAAAGCACAATTGTTTTGCATGGGGTTGGTGAAGGATGGTTCGTGCTCTCGCTGTGGTTTGATGGACACAGGGGACCATATGGTTTATTTCTGTCCTGAGCTAGAGAATGTGCGGGTATGGCTAGGGAGGGTAGTGGGAGGGGGGTCTCGTGTTTGAGAGCCCTAAGTTTAGATGTCGGTGGCGTACAAGATGATGTCCGTCGGGCTTTAGTGTATATTGTTTTAGATTTTCTATATATGTCTTGGTCCATGCGGGACGAGGGTGGTCGAGTAAGGATACAGGCTCTGGCAGCGCGTCTTTATAGGACGTGTCGTCGGAATCAGGAACTGTATGGGATTAGGTGGGAAAGGGCTTTCCCAGTTGGATATAGGGAGATGTCAGTGGGCGTTTTGAGAGGTTTAGCTTGATGACCGATGACGAGGGGACTGGTCATAGGGGCATGAACGAAAAGGAAAAAAAAAAAGTTTTTCAATGTTTTGTAGTGCATGGGCGTACAAGGCTAAGAGTGAGTATGGATGGGGGAGGGGAAAGACAAGTATGGGTTTCTGGGAAACAAGTTTTTTGAGTTGTTATCACTTTATGTTTGAGTGGTTGGATCGGACGAATGTAGATGTTGGACCTGGGGGAGGGGTGTAAGGGGAAGCACAGTGGAGCTATACCTTGGACGATATAGGTTTTTCTTTTGATGCATGAAGGTGGTTATTGTATGTGTTCATATAGATGTGAATTGTACAAAAGTTTTCATACCCTTTATAGGTTTAATGCTTTGTTCATAAGAGCCATGTGGAGGTCTTTTATCAAGGTGAGGAAAGTACCCAAAGATGTTTAGGTAAACTTATTCATGTTTGGTGACCAAGGTCTTAAAATTTGGTTTAACGTAAGACAATAGTACACCTTTTTCTAGTGGTGACATATAGTTTTTTTTGGGTGATGTTGTTTTGGTGTCATATGTCTACGGAGATTGGTTGCCCCGTTTAACTATGACACCAAGTTTCCGACTTTGTTTTGTTTTCTTATTGTACTGAGTTAATGCCAGGTTAAGCAAATCTCTTTGCATACTTAAATGTGCGGAGTTTTAGTGTGTTAGTAGATAGGGTACTAGTAATTTTTCTTTTAATGTAGGCTAGTCTTTATATATAAAAAAAAAGTTTGTTTTTGGATGACCTGTTGTAGTCATCCAAGTGTTTTTTTGGTTTGCTTTTAGAATAAGATATGGTAGGGTTTTTCCCTTTTTTGTAATATATAAACTTTGTACTGAATTGGTGTTCATCTGGTTTTGTATTTATGATGGCACTGTAAAATAATGCTCATAGTTGGGTGTTTATAACCTTTTTTATTTAGTATAGTTATACCAACTCTTATATGAGTGTGAAGCACGGGTGGTGAATGTTGCAACAAGGAGAAGGCTGGAGGCAGTGGAGATGTCATGTCCGAGGTCAATGTGTGGTGTGAATGTAATGCAGAGAATTCGTATTTTGGAAATAGGAGGAGGTGCGGGATTAACAAAACTATTGTCCAGACGGCTGAGGAGGGGCTGTTGAGGTGGTTCAGACATGTAGATAGGATGGAACAAAATAGAATGACTTCGAAAGTGTATAAATCTGTAGTGAAGGGAAGGCGGGGTACAGGTCGGCCTAGGAAAGGTTGGAGGGAGGGTGTAAAGGAGGTTTTGCATGCGAGGGGCTTGGATTTCCAGCAAGCATGCATGAGCGTGTTAGATAGGAGCGAATGGAGACAAATGGTTTTTAAGACTTGACGTGCTGTTGAAGTGTGAGCAGGGTAACATTTATGAAGGGATTCAGGGAAACCGACAGGCCAGACTTGAGTCCTGGAGATGGGAAGTACAGTGTCTGCACTCTGAAGGAGGGGTGTTAATGTTGCAGTTTTATAACTGTAGTGTAAGCGCACCACTGGCAAGACAGTGATGGAGTGAATTATGATGAAAGTTTATCTTTCTTGGGCCACCCTGTCCTGGTGGGAAACGGCCGATGTGTTAATAAAAAAAAATAACATAAATGAAAAAATATATAAAATTTATAAGAGATTTGTTTAGAAAGGACTTAATTTTAATTCATATATATATATATATATATATATATATATATATATATATATATATATATATATATATATATATATATATATATATATATTATATGAATTTAAAATTAGTCCTTCTAACAAATCTTATAATTTTATATATTTCATTTATGTTATTTTATTCAATATCCAGAAAGATATATATATATATATATATATATATATATAGTATACATATATAGATATATAGATACAAGATCACAGTAAACAGGTGATATCACAATATGTAGAGCAATCACTGTGAAAAAATAGTGAAATTCCAAGTGCTTTCGTGATTTCTCACATTATCAAGGAACCGTAAAATTAAAAGATCAACAGAAGGCATATAATTACGAGACTACACCTCGCGGTTCAGAAGCGTGAGTGAGCAAGGCAGTGTGTGACACACTAACTCTCTCTAACTTGCTCAAGTTTTAAGTATGGAACTTTACAGTATTAATTATCAATAGATTCATCAGGAATCGCTAAATCCGATGAAAGTCATACAGTGCCTAGAGAATGGGAAGCCATGAGGCTTATTCCTAAAAAAAGGGAAAAAACCCTAATTCCTAGAATCAAGAGCCCATTATTAGCATCAAAGCATCCCTTTGAAGAGGCGGTGAGGTGCAACATACTAACAGCTGCAGCCAAGACACGGAGCAGGTGTTGCAGCCAGGACACGGAGCAGGTGTTGCAGCCAGGACACGGAGCAGGTGTTGCAGCCAGGACACGGAGCAGGTGTTGCAGCCAGGACACGGAGCAGGTGTTGCAGCCAGGACACGGAGCAGATGTTGCAGCCAGGACACGGAGCAGGTGTTGCAGCCAGGACACGGAGCAGGTGTTGCAGCCAGGACACGGAGCAGGTGTTGCAGCCAGGACACGGAGCAGGTGTTGCAGCCAAGACACGGAGCAGGTGTTGCAGCCAGGACACGGAGCAGGTGTTGCAGCCAAGACACGGAGCAGGTGTTGCAGCCAGGACACGGAGCAGGTGTTGCAGCCAGGACACGGAGCAGGTGTTGCAGCCAAGACACGGAGCAGGTGTTGCAGCCAGGACACGGAGCAGGTGTTGCAGCCAAGACACGGATCAGGTGTTGCAGCCAGGACACGGAGCAGGTGTTGCAGCCAAGACACGGAGCAGGTGTTGCAGCCAGGACATGGAGCAGGTGTTGCAGCCAGGACACGGAGCAGGTGTTGCAGCCAAGACACAGAGCAGGTGTTGCAGCCAGGACACGGAGCAGGTGTTGCAGCCAAGACACGGAGCAGGTGTTGCAGCCAAGACACGGAGCAGGTGTTACGTACAAGGAAACACAAGCAATTAATATGACATTTTATTGTGGCAACGTTTCGCTCTCCTGGAGCTTTGACATCTGTTTCCTTTAACCTAACATTTTATCGGTAATTCTACCATTATTACAAAGCAGGTGAGTCATCTCACCAGGTAACCCGTCCTCTTAACTCATTAAAAATAAACAATTCTATTTGGATTTCTCACATTCAGTGTTCAGCCATTTTTTCGGTTAGTTTATTGTAGGCTAGGTTAAATTAGGTTAGGTTAGGTTAGTTCAGGCTAGGGTAGTTTAGACTAGCCTATTCTTTATCCAAAAGATACCCACTTATACCACAACGGAAAAAAAGTAATTATTACAAAGGCGATTAAAAAGTTCTAATATGCCAACAGAAAACGAGCACCCACTGAGCGCGGTAGACATAACTATATCAAATTTCCACTGTTTCGCTTACCTCCATCAGTCACGCATTTGACTGTCTTTACAACAGTAAAATTATGAGAACGGGGTGAAAAGAATCGTAGAAGAGAGATTTAATTAATAAACCCAAATTTGTGCTTTATCTAGCCAAGAGGCTTGAAAAGAAGGAATTTCGAGCGAATTGTTGTTTAATAATACGAGTTCGTTATTCTTATTGTTTTATTTCTCAAGTTTATCGTCTACTTCCCATTGCTAGTTTATCGTCCACTTCCCATTGCTAGTTTGTCGTCCACTTCCCATTGCTAGTTTGTCGTCCACTTCCCATTGCTAGTTTGTAGTCCATTACCATTGTTAGTTTATAGTCTACTTTCATTGCTAGATTGTCTCCCATTCTCCATTCCTATTTTGTTCTCTACTTCCCATTGTTAGTTTGTCGTCTACTCAAATTTGCTAGTTGATCTTCTACTCCCCATTACTAGTTGCATGTCTACTTCTCATTGCTAGTTGGTCGTCAACTCTCTATCGCTAATTGATCATTTATTCCCCATTCAATACTCAGTAAGTATTCTACCTTCTACTGTTACGTTAATGGATGCGATGCCGTACAGACAGAGAGTGTAGCTCTCACTGGAACAATGTTTCTCTCTGGGTGGAGCTTCAAGTCATCACCTGATAAAACTACCCAGAACAAAACGTTTTCCCAGTAAAAGCTAGTGGTGCAACTTGTGTCTTTGCCTTTTAACGGTACGTTTCTATTATACATTTCATTTGTATTTTCTGCCGTCATACTTCGCAAATAATGCATATGTTATGGACTGTTTTGGCAGTCTGTGGCAGGCGCTGCAACACAAAAGGAAACTATTTAAAAAAAATAATAAAATGGTGGACCAGTTGGCTATTGTGAGAGGTGCTTTTGTCCATATTCATTTTAAAAGGCAAGTAAAAACAAAACATGATTAGCCTTTTGCGCTGGTGAAAAAAATTATATATATTGTGTATTGATGGTACTGAGGGTATTCTGTACAAGCGGGAAATTGGCAGGTTTCATGCAGAAGCCGTGTTGTGATGTGCCGTGTTGTGTTGTGACCGTGTTGTGTTGTGCCGTGTTGTGTTGTGATGTGACCGTGTTGTGTTGTGACCGTGTTGTGATGTGACCGTGTTGTGATGTGACCGTGTTGTGATGTGACCGTGTTGTGTTGTGTTGTGATGTGACCGTGTTGTGTTGTGACCGTGTTGTGATGTGACCATGTTCTGATGTGACGATGTTGTGTTGTGCCGTGTTTTGTGATGTGACCGTGTTGTGTTGTGACCGTGTTGTGATGTAACCGGGTTGAGTTGTGATCGTGTTGTGATGTGACCGTGTTGTGATGTGACCGTGTTGTGATGTGACAGTGTTGTAATGTGACCGTGTTGTGATGTGACCGTGTTGTGATGTGACCGTGTTGTGATGTGACCGTGTAGTGTTGTGACCATGTTGTGATGTAACCATGTTGTGTTGTGACCGTGTTGTGACCGTGTTGTGCTGTGCCGTGTTTTGTTGTGATGTGACAGTGTTGTATTGTGACCGTGTTGTGTTGTGATGTGACCGTGTTGTGTTGTGAGCGTGTTGTGTTGTGACCGTGTTGTGATGTGACCGTGTTGTGATGTGACCGTGTTGTGTTGTGCCGTGTTGTGTAGTGACCATGTTGTGATGTGACCGTGTTGTGATGGGACCGTGTTGTGTTGTGACCGTGTTGTGGTGTGACCACGTTGCTTTGTGATGTAACCGTGTGTTATAATGTGACCGACCGTGTTGTGATGTTGCCGTGTTGTGATGGTACCGTGTTGCGATGTGACCATGTTTTGTTGTGAACATGTGTTGTGATGTAACCGTGTGTTGTGATGTGACCGTGTTGTGTTGTGATCGTGTTGTGATGTGACAGTGTTGTTATCGTGTTGGAGAAGAAAATAACCATGCCACATATAAACTAAATAATGCAGATCTTAATATTACTGATTGCGAAAAGGATTTGGGAGTTCTGATTAGCAGTAATCTAAAACCAAGACAACAGTGCATAAGTGTTCGCAATAAAGTGAACAGAATTCTTGGCTTCATATCAAGGAGCATAAATAATAGGAGTCCTCAGGTTGTTCTTCAACTCTATATATCTTTGGTTAGGCCTCATTTAGATTATGCTGCACAGTTCTGGTCACCGTATTACAGAATGGATATAAATGCACTGGAAAACGTACAGAGGAGGATGATAAAGTTGATCCCTTGTATCAGAAATCTTCCCTATGAGGATAGACTGAGGGCCCTGAATCTGCACTCTCTAGAAAGACGTAGAATTAGGTGGGATATGATTGAGGTGTATAAATGGGAAACAGGAATAAATAAAGGGGATGTAAATAGCATGCTAAAAATATCTAGCCAAGACAGGACTCGCAGCAATGGTTTTTAAGTTCGAAAAAATCAGATTCAGGAAGGATATTGGAAAGCACTGGTTTGGTAATAGAGTTGTGGATGAGTGGAACAAACTGCCGAGTACCGTCATAGAAGCTAAGACGTTGTGTAGTTTTAAAAATAGGTTAGATAAATACATGAGTGGGTGTGAATTGAACCTAACTAGCTTGTGCTAATAGGTCTAATGCCGTGCCCCTTCCTTAAGTGGATGTGACCTGACCTGACTAGGTTGGTCATTGGTGTAAGCCGGGCCAGTAGGCCTGCTGCAATGTTCCTTCTTTCTCATATTCTTAAGTAAGAATTAAACATTGTGTTAAATAAAGATCGATCAACCGCCCCTGGAGAGACTGCTATAACTTATATCTTTAGAACTTAAAGATAAGTTCCTGGTAACCCTTTTTTGAATCTTCAATTGATATCACAAGTAAAACTGCTCTCCTGCATTAACTAGCCAAAAGAAATATCAGTAATAGTCTAGTCAGCTGGATAATAGGTTATCTGTCAGACAGAGTATCTTCTGTTTTCTACCTAGGCTTTCGAATCGAGTCTACAGAAATATCCTTAGGTACACCGTACCTAAGGATATGTTGTTTATTGTCCTGATTAATGTTCACTTAAATGTTCTTCCAACTGCACCCAAACATATAGCTATATGCCAAGGTGAAGTCATTATGATCTATGAAACAGATAATAAGAAAATGTGTACCATTCTTAATGAAGTTCAAGTAATTTGCAGTTGACTGGGCCTCGTCATATCTTTATCAAATACTATGATACTTTTTAAGCAAATGACATGTCCCACCCATCTGTTTGCAAGCTGAAAACATCAGCTACGCTATATCTTACATATACATTGGTGAAGAAATACCCTTCAATAAATCCACAATACCATAGCTAAATAAAAATGCAAAGATAGGTTAAATACTTTCAGAGTTGTTGCTGGCTACAACCCTATATAAGGTGGAAGAGTAAGGAAAGTGATAATCATGAACATAGGCTACATTATATCATTGATAATTATTCTGCACCCATTATTATGTTAGCTAAGGAAAAGTCTTTCCGGCTCTTGGAGCTGATACAAAATGAAGCCCTCAGAATTATTCTTGGATATTCAAAAACTTCCAAGTCTCTTTATATGAGGAAGGGCTTTGGGTTTCTGGCAGGTGATAGGAGTTTTGAGATTAACACTACTTGGCGTTAAAATGTTAAGAAATGAACCAGACACAGGCACTACAAATCTTATTATATGTCTAGAAATGGATTTTGGATTTATATATACTGAAAACTTATCTGTTGCAAAAAAATATTAGGAAATCTGCTTAACATATCAGGTATCTTATTTTCATTTAAAAGATATCTTGACATATAACATAAGATATTATACTGAATATCTCTATAGTTCTCAATATGTAAACTATTCAGCATATAATGTCCTGATAGTGACTATAGGGCTGACTATATATTTTACATTTAGAGCAGTTTGATAATCGTTGCGTTTGGTTTAAATGTGCATGTGTTGCGTTGTGATGTGATCACATTATGTTGTGATGTGACTATGTTGAACTGTGACGTGACCTTCTTTTAATGTGATCGTGTTGTGTTGTGACCATGATGTGTTGTGATGCAGCTGTGTTGTGTCTTGTTATAATGTGACACTGTGCTGCTGTTTATGACAGAGTTGTGACTGTTTTGTTTTGTGGTGTGTGTTGTGATGTGACTGTGTTGTTTGTATCATGGTGTAACTGTTGCTTATGTTGTGATGTAACCGTGTTGTTTATTTTGTGATGTGACTGTGTTGTTAGTGATGGGATGTGACTGTGTTGTTTGTATTATGTTGTGATATAACTGTGTTGTTTATGCTGTGATGTGACTGTGTTGTTAGTGTTGGGATGTGACTGTGTTGTTTGTATTATGTTGTGATGTAACGGTGTTGTTTATGCTGTGATGTGACTGTGTTGTTAGTGTTGGGATGTGATTGTGTTGTTTGTATTATGTTGTGATGTAACTGTGTTGTTTATGCTGTGATGTGACTGTGTTGTTAGTATTTTGATGTGACTGTGTTATTAGAATTGTGATAAGACTGTGTTGTTAGTGTTGTGATGTGACTGTGTTGTTTGCATCATGGTGTAACTGTTGCTTATGTTGTGATGTAACTGTGTTGTTTATGCTGTAATGTGACTGTGTTTTTAGTGTTGTGATGTGACTGTGTTGTTAGTGTTGTGATGTGACTGTGTTGTTAGTGTTGTGATGTGACTCTTGTTAGTGCTGTGAACTGTGATGTTTATGCTGTGATGTGACTGTGTTGTTAGTGTTGTGATGTGACTGTGTTGTTTGCATCATTGTGTAACTGTTGCTTATGTTGTGATGTAACTGTGTTGTTAGTGTTGTGATGTGACTGTGTTGTTAGTGTTGTGATGTGACTCTTGTTAGAGCTGTGAACTGTGATGTTTATGCTGTGATGTGACTGTGTTGTTAGTGTTGTGATGTGACTGTGTTGTTAGTGTTGTGATGTGACTGTGTTGTTAGTGTTGTGATGTGACTGTGTTGTTTGCATCATGGTGTAACTGTTGCTTATGTTGTGATGTAACTGTGTTGTTAGTGTTGTGATGTGACTGTGTTGTTAGTGTTGTGATGTGACTCTTGTTAGTGCTGTGAACTGTGATGTTTATGCTGTGATGTGACTGTGTTGTTTGTGTTGGGATGTGACTGTATTGTTAGTGTTGTGATGTGACTGTGTTGTTAGTGTTGTGATGTGACTGTATTGTTAGTGTTGTGATGTGACTGTGTTGTTTGTATCATAGTGTAACTGTTGTTATGTTGTGATGTAACTGTGTTGTTTATGCTGTAATGTGACTGTGCTGTTAGTGTTGTGATGTGACTGTGTTGTTAGTGTTGAGATGTGACTGTTTTATGTTGTGATGTGACTGTGTTGTTAGTGTTGTGACTGTGTTGTATATGTTATGTGTTTGTAATGGTTATGGTGTTTGTAATGTTTGTGGTGTTTGTAATAGTTGTAATGTTTGGAATGGTTGTGGTGTTTGTAATGGTTGTGGTGTTAGTAATGGTTGTGGTATTTGTAATTGTTGTGGTGTTTGAAATGGTGGTGGTGTTTGTAATGGTTGTGGTGTTTTTAATGGTCGTGGTGTTTGTAATTGGTGTTTGGTGGTTTGTAAATGTGGTGGTGTTTGTAATGGTGTGGTGTTTGTAATGGTTGTGGTGTTTGTAATGGTCGTCGTGTTTGTAATGGTTGTGGTGTTTGTAATGGATGTGGTGTTTGTAATGGTTGTGGTGTTTGTAATGGTTGTGGTGTTTGTAATGGTTGTGGTGTTTGTAATTGTTGTGGTGTTTGTAATGGTCGTGGTGTTTGTAATGGTTGTGGTGTTTTAAATGGTCGGGGTGTTCATAATGGTTGTGGTGTTTGTAATAATTGTGGTGTTTGTAATGTTCGTGGTGTTTGTAATGGTTTTGGTGTTTGTAATGTTTGTGGTGTTTGTAATGGTTGTGGTGTTTGTAATGGTAGTGGTGTTTGAAATGGTGGTGGTGTTTGTAATGGTTGTGGTGTTTGTAATGGTTGTAGTGTTTGTAATGGTTGTGGTGTTTGTAATGGTTGTGGTGTTTGTAATGTTGTGGTGTTTGTAATGGTTGTGGTGTTTGTAATAGTTGTGGTGTTTGTAATGGTTGTGGTGTTTGTAATGGTTGTGGTGTTTGTAATGTTTGTGGTGTTTGTAATGGTTGTGGTGTTTGTAATGGTGTGGTGTTTGTAATGGTTGTTGTGTTCGTAATGGTTGTGGTGTTTGTAATGGTCGTAGTGTTTGTAATGGTTGTGGTGTTTGTAATGGTGTGGTGTTTGTAATTGGTGTTGTGTTCGTAATGGTTGTGGTGTTTTAATGGTCGTGGTATTTGTAATGGTCGTAGTGTTTGTAATGGTCGTAGTGTTTGTAATGGTCGTAGTGTTTGTAATGGTGTGGTGTTTGTAATCTCCGTGGTGTTTGCGATGGTTATAGTGTTAGTAATAGTTATGGCCTTTTCAATGGTTGTGGTTTTTGTTTGAGGTGGTTAGGGTGTTTGTAATCCGCGTGTCTAGTTATATCTATGTTGCTCCATCTGGATATTCACAGTGAAAAATTGTAAACTAATTGGACGTTATTCACGATCATCACCTGGATACTAATTGGTCTCGTCTCGCTGCAGTTACCATGCACTGCCACCTCTCTACCATAATTTATGATAATAATAAAAAATAACAGTATTATAATTTCAATCATTACCAAACAATTCCGTAAATAATAATAATAATAATAATAATAATAATAATAATAATTATAATAATAATAATAATAATAATAATAATAATAATAATAATAATACTTACAGACATATTGCCTGACTAACACAACTCTTTTTGATGTTATTTGATCGGTTTCAACATAAAAGCATGGAAAATATTTACACTTCTCTGGGCTCCCGTTGATGTAATAAATATTTAATATATTGAAGTACAGATAGTCATTGTGTGGAGCGTATTTGGTCAATTAAAAAACAGGTATATATACTGGAGAATGATGGAGTGTGTTAACACACGCACACACACAAACACACACACAATAATAATAAATACACACAACCGAGGAGGAGGTGAAGAAGCTGCTATGTGAACTCGATACCTCAAAAGCGGTGGGATCTGGCAACATTTCTCCGTTGGTCCTTAGAGAGGGAGCTGAGATGTTGTGTGTGCCACTAAGACAAATCTTCAATACATCCATTGAAACTGAGCAACTACCTGAGGTGTGGAAGATGGCAAATGTAGTCCCAATTTTTAAGAAAGGAGACAGACACAAGGCATTAAACTACAGACCTGTGTCACTGACGTGTATAGTATCAGGAGGAGAGCGGTGGAGCACCTAGAAAGACACAAGCTTATAAACGACAACCAGCACGGTTTCAGGTAAGGCAAATCCTGTGTCACAAACCTACTGGAGTTTTATGACAAGGTAACAGAAGTAAGACACGAGAGAGAGGGGTGGATAGACTGCATTTTCTTGGACTGCAAGAAAGCGTTCGACACAGTTCCTCACAAGAGGTTAATGCAAAAGCTAGAGGATCAGGCACACGTAACAGGAAAGGCACTGCAATGAATCAGAGAATATCTGACAGGGAGGCAACAACGAGTCATGGTACGTGAAGAGGTGTCAGAGTGGGCACCTGTGACGAGTGGGGTTCCACAAGGGTCAGTCCTAGGACCTGTACTGTTTTTGGTATATGTGAATGACATAACGGAAAGGATAGACTCAGAAGTGTCCCTGTTTGCAGATGATGTGAAGTTAATGAGAAGAATTAAATCAGTCGAGGATCAGGCAGGACTACAAAGAGACGTGGACAGGCTACAAGCCTGGTCCAGTAACTGGCTCCTTGAATTTAACCCTGCCAAATGTAAAGTCATGAAGATCGGGGAAGGGCAAAGAAGACCGCAGACAGAGTATAGTCTAGGTGGCCAAAGACTGCAAACCTCACTCAAGGAAAAAGATCTTGGGGTGAGTATAATACCGAGTACATCTCCTGAGGCACACATCAATCAGATAACTGCTGCAGCATACCTAAGAATAGCGTTCCAATACCTCATTAAGGAATCATTCAAGACTCTGTACACCATATTCGTCAGGCCCATACTGGAGTATGCAGCACTAGTTTGGAACCCACACCTGGTCAAGCACGTCAAGAAATTAGAGAAAGTGCAAAGGTTTGCAACAAGACTAGTCCCAGAGCTAAGGGAAGTGTCCTACGAAGAAAGGTTAAGGGAAATCGGCCTGACGACACTAGAGGACAGGAGGGTTAGGGGAGACATGATAACGACATATAAAATACTGCGATGAATAGATAAGGTGGACAGAGACAAGATGTTCCAGAGAGGGGACACAGAAACAAGGGGTCACAATTGGAAGCTGAAGACTCCTATGAGTCAAAGGGATGTTAGGAAGTATTTCTTCAGTCATAGAGTTGTCAGGAAGTGGAATTGCCTAGAAAGCGGCGTAGTGTAGGCAGGAACCATACATAGTTTTAAGACGAGGTTTGATAAAGTTCATGGAGCAGGGAGAGAGAGGACCTAGTAGCAATCAGTGGAGAGGCAGGAGCTATGACTCGACCCCTGCAACCACAAATAGGTGAGTACAAATAGATGAGTACACACACACACACACACAGGAGCTGAGTCTCGACCTCTGCAACCACAATTAGGTGAGTACAGGTTTTTGTACACCGTGAACGTCAGGCCTAAATTGGAGTATGCAGCACCGGTTTGAAACCCACACCTGGCCAAACACGTCAGGAAATTAGAGAAAGTGCAAAGGTTTGCAACGAGACTAGTCCCGGAGTTAAGGGGCATGTCTTACGAGGAGAGGATAAGAGAAATCGACCTGAGGACACTGGAGGACAGGAGGAACAGGGGGACATGATAACAGCATATAAAATACTGAGAGGAATCGACAAGGTTGACAGGGATAGGATGTTCTAGAGACGGGACACACCAACAAGGGGTCACAATTGGACGTTGAAGACTCAGATGATTCACAGGGATGTTAAGAATTATTTCTTCAGTCACAGAGTGGTCAGAAAGTAAAACAGTCTGGAAAGGGAGGTGGTGGAGGCAGGATCCATACATAGCTTTAAGAAGAAGAACAATAAATTTAGCTCAAGGAGTAGGGAGGGAGTGACCTAGTAGCGACCAGTAAAGAGGAGGGGCCAGGAGCAATTAGTGAGTGCAATTAGGCGAGTACACACACACGCACGTAGTTAAAACGTTATAAAATTATTATGAAATTGTATATAGTGGTTCTGAGAGGATATACAGTGGTATTGAGAGTATACATTGAGTATACAGTGGTCCGGAGAGGGCACACATTGGTGGTGAGAGACTAAATTAGTACTGACAGGGAATAAAATCTTTTGTAGATGCAGATGAACACACTGGTTTTGAGAGAGAGTACAGTGGAGGCTGAGACGGAATTCAAATATCCTGAGAGGGTATTTAATACTTCTGGAAGAGTATTTTCTTTAGTGTGCTGAGACGTAATACTGTATCGCTGAGAACCGCATAAAAAGGAAGCCATTTTGATCAAACGGTAATGGCCAATGGGAGTTTAGAAAGCTGTCAACTCTCGGCTTTCCTGGTGAAGTGAGAGCTGCCAAGACCCCTGAAGCAAGTCTGATGCTGAGAAGATCTTTTTATCTCCAATGTTTCCCACCAAGCTACTAAGAACTGGGAACGGAAAGCGACCCGGGATCATCTTGGTTTTCAGTTTAAGGCAAGTACCATCTTCCTTGAGCACTGAGAACAGTGACGCATTCCTCAGTGAATTGATGTGTGTTATGACAATGTCATTAGGTTCTTCTGTAACTGCACCCTGAGATGAGTTAAACCTTCTTTTCAACAGCCAAAACTAAGTCTTTTCTGTTAATTTAACATGTACAATAAGTCCTTAATTTCACTCGTATCTTTTCCTTCAAGTGCCAGAATAGAAGAATTTTACCCATGGACAGAAAACTAACACATTGGTCTGATGGAACTCTAACAGGTTATGGGTGGCGAGTAAACGATCCATCAGTATTGTGTTCGCTCAAACGGAAAAAAAATACTTTGTGAACATTAACAACAAAGAGGGTGATGTTACCATCTAGTAAAACATGCAAGAATGATTCTACTAATTATCTACTGAATCTGCACGAAACACTTTCAGCAATGACACGGTCACCATCAGGGGCATTAAGCACAATTTGAGATGCTCTAGTAACCACATTTGCCCCCACAAAAGTGTCAGTCTCAATTTGGGCAGTATCACTTGCAAGAGAGGGCTTTAGCTGTCTCAAGAAGTCGCCACCCAAGCAGTATTTCCCTGTGAAGTACTGAATAAGCCATCAATTAATAATGAATTCAAGAGCCTAAGTATGTCTGAGAGCCTTCTGACACCTGAGGTTCACTCACTCTTCTGCAGAAAAGCAGATGAAGTCGAAGATCTCTACTTGCATAACGACTTGCATAACGACTAAAAAAAACACATGAAAAGTAGAGTGTACAAACTATATTACAACTTATGTGTTCATCACAGCCACCTTTTGTATACCCTCTATTATCAGCCAAGCCGACAGTTATGGTTGTGTAGTTGCTGTAATATAAAGGGATGTCAGTTATAAATGTCAACCCAGCAGTTGACTCCAGACAAGTTAACTAACGCTATACTTACACCCCTAGTCTGGAGTCGGTCTCTCACTTGCTATTGCTAATTTCATATACTGATCTCTTCTAGGATTTTAAATCAATAGCAATGAGCAAGCTCACTTTGCCATCTCTCCTATGACAATTATTAGTATGGTATTTGCCTAAATTGCTGCTCTGTTGCACATTCTGGAAACACTGTGTATATTAGTGGTGGGAATATATGAGTTCTCAAAAAACTGAACTTGGTGTTTGCTTGTTACCTTATTACTCTCTGATAGTTCTTTTATTGGTGACTCATGACCAAGTACTATAGACCGACTAATACCAGTGCTCGGAATGGAGACTCCTTATACACATTTACTTAATTAGAGGCCCTGTATCTTCACTAAAATAGACATATATAGTATATATACTACGATGGATAGGTATGGCTGTTTATTCAGTCATCCCCAAAATTCATCTCATCATTAATAATCATCTAAACATTTAGAAGTCTCATAGCTGCTTAATGCATCGAAAGAATTTCTAACAGGGATAGTGTACTGGGACACATGCAGTGTAATGGTAGAAATGTTTGGTGGCGTGCCGATTCCTCCGTAATCTGAACACGACTGGAGTTATTCCCATTCAGGGAACGACGTGCTCTGTTGGAATGTGATCCAGGACAGC
The DNA here is from genome assembly GCA_009830355.1 of Cherax destructor. Classification (NCBI taxonomy): domain Eukaryota; kingdom Metazoa; phylum Arthropoda; class Malacostraca; order Decapoda; family Parastacidae; genus Cherax; species Cherax destructor. The sequence continues at coordinate 45,046 of WNWK01005797.1, read as the reverse complement.
GACTACCACAACCACTGGGTGTATAACCTCTAGTAGATGAACATACATTCAGACTCTTAATGACGCCACAGTCCGATGTGATGTGCCCTGTCGTTTAAGATACGAGGATTAGAGATTATTTCCTCTAGAACTGCCGTTACATTATTTAATTTCGTACTAGGTGAATTTCAGCCGTCATAACTGTAATAGCATTTCTCACCAGTGTTGCTGTGACACTACTGTGCGAGTGATTACTGAAGAAGCCATTCCTTGAGGTTAGAGAACAGTCAGTATATAAATGGAACTTATTATTATAGGCATAATATACGTTGTAGTTGCTGCAATGAGCCCCTAGTTAGAGGGTTCCACAGTGGAAGGTTAACGGTGCAGATCGCTACAGTTAATTACAAAGATTAAGCACATCTCAAGGCTCAATTCTTGCAGATAAACGCACCGCTTTAAACGTAGGCAACGCATAAGCAGACACAGATAGTCGAAGAGCACAAAAAAGTACTTTACCAGAATTTACATCGGAATCTTTATCAGAATACTTTATCAGATCTCAAATTGGCACTGCCGATCTCAGATCGGCATTGCAAGAGAAAGGCATCTAAAATCCTCTTCATACGATACAAGAAGTTCCCCATGGTTTTCATTAGGCACTGTTAAGCGAGTACTAAATCATGCAACTTCAGTTAATAATCAATGCATTTTGAGTGAGCGTCTTAGTCACGGAAGAGATCTTCAAACTAAGACCAGATCTGAAGGTTGTGACTAACTCTCGAGGCCACGAGAGTCTTAGCAGAACTCTGGGAAGTCGGAGCTATGCTAACGTTAGCTAAATGACAAAGAAAGAATTCTGCTTGTGATTTGTCTGCATTTAATTAAGAAATGAAAGTTGAATTAATGCTGAGCTTAGAATTGGCTAAAACTAATTAAAAACTAATTAAATACAATATTGGTTGCAAGAAATTCAGAAATGGAAAAAATGAAAACTTTCACCGACCATTCCCGGAAGGGAATTTATTACAGATTTGTTATGGTTTACCAGTTTTTAAATTACTCAAACTCTTGAAGTGTGTAAAGCAATCATACAGTATAATACATAGAACAAGAGGAATTAAACAACTAACTGGCACTTGTAAACAATAAAATTCATTAATAGTACAAACGATTTAATGTTCAAGAAAAACATTTTCAAGGAAATAAGCAAAAGTAGTTTGCTGATAAAGCAGAAACAAGAAGGGAAAGGAGGAAGCTTATGAAGAATGATCAACTACGCAATAGATTTTAATTGAATTGTTGGGTGTCTAAGGAGCAAGGACAAGATAATTCAGTTACGAACGAAAGATTGATAGCAGAATTGAAAAAAAATATAAACACAGAAAGAAACCAAAAGTTAGACAATAACTTTGTATATATTGCTGTTGTAATAGTGTCAATGTTATACTTAATATAGTAGTGTTTTTCAGCCACTGATAGTGCCCAGGGGTGCCGCAAGATTGTTAGTAATTTTGCCCTAACTTCATCGTCTTAATTATAACACCACAATAATTTTTGACTAGTATTTGTTGTATGATTAACTACTACAGAAAAGTTATAATTTTTTTTCCGAACAGATATCATTAAATGCTAAACTATTATAGTATAACAATAATTACTAACAAGAGGGAAAGGCTTGATGTTATGATGTTATGCTTAGGCTTGATATTATGCTTGAGTAATGTACACCACCGTATGCTTTGGATGACGGTAAAACACCTAGCTTGGCTGGGTGTATCATTCTTGTAGGATTGCGTGGTCCTGTGGGTTAAAGCGTCATGTGTTTTCGATCACCATGAGGCGGGCCAAAGCAGCATGGGGTCGAATCCTTGGCTAGTCGCTTAAATATATATATATATATATATATATATATATATATATATATATATATATATATATATATATATATATATATATATATTGGAGTCTTTCGTTAAATATTTTATTGACTGTTTGCAGTTTCCCATAAATTTATCAGTCACCAAGATATATTTACAAAGCCATGTTGGCCAGACTCTGGCTGCTCTCTAGGTAAACAATTGCTTTATCTTGCTCAGGGAGTTCACTGTGTTTAGTTTATCTTCCTTAACACATTTACCCTCTGTTTACACTCTCCTTAACCTAACAAATATTTTTCTTCTAAGGCTGAGACGAGGAGAAAGAGAAAAAAATGGCAGGGGCAGAAGGAGGGGAAGGATGAAGAAGAGGGAAAAGTAACAGGAGAGAGAAGAAAAGAGAACAGACAAAGAGTAGGAAGTTGAAGAGCTTGGGAAGAAAAGCAGCGAGAGAGAAAGACGAAGAGGAAGAGGTGGAGGTGGAAGAGGAAAACCACAAGAATGAGAGTTAGTTGAAGAAAGGTAGAGGATAAAGATGAGAATGAGTGTAGGAAGAGAAAAAAGGGCAGGGGAAAGAGGAGGAAGAGGGAGAAGAAAGAAACAAGTGGAGGTGGAAAAGGATCATTGGGACAGTGAGGAAAGAGATGAAGAGGTGAAGATGAGGAATATTAGAAACACAGGGATAAACGAAGGGAAATAATGAGAAGGGTAAATAAACGGATGAAGATAGGAAAATCAAGGAGAAAAAACACTGAGAAGGCAAAATATGAACATGGGAAGAAGGAGAGTAAATTTAGTATAAAGGGAAAGGTAAAGTAAATAAAAGTAAAGGAGAAGAGAAGGAAAGTCTAAGGCAAAGAAAAAAAAACATCTAATGAAGAAACGAATGAGAAAAACAATGAAAAGAAAATAACAAGAGAAAAATGAATACCAAGGTGAAGTATACACATTAATCAAGAAAACACACAGGTGCAGAATAAACTTTCATTGAGACAACGTTTCGCTCTACACAGTGCGAAACATTTTCATAACAAAAGCTTTTTTCTGCGCCCAAGTTTTTTTCTTCATTCCAAATAATAATAATAATATAAATAATAAAAGTGCAGAAGATACATGGCAAAAAGTATGAACGGAGGAAGCAACAGATAAATAAGAGACAGGAAATTAAAACTGAAGGAAATATGAAGCATTAATTTTAATTATATTTCCAATTTCAGATAAAGTTTTTCTTTGTAATATCACAGAAACTCCTGTCCACTTCCGCACCACAATATATGGCGATGGACGAGCTTCCTTACAGCCTCGTTGCCACTGTCCATCTACCAGGATAAATAAATACCTAAGTGTAAGTCGGCTGCTGTGGGTCGCATTAAGTGGAAACAGTTAAATTAACCCGGAGGTATCTATTTACTGCAAAGTGAGTATGCCTTGTATGGGCCAGTAGGCCTTCTGCAGTGTTCCTCCATTCTTATGTTCTTATGACAGCAGGTGTAAGGAAACATGCTCAATGTTTCTACCCGGGCGTCGATTGCACCACGGATACTCAGTGTGTGATGCAGGAGCATTGCCTACCGAGCCACGGGCCACCAGTAGCGTGGAAGTGAGTGAGACTCCAGTCCTGCTGGAAGTCCTATTCTGATCCACCTGTTAATGTGTAAGAAAACATCTGTCCTCTAGAAGTATTCAGGTGTTGGATAAAAGATATCCATGGAATACGATGCATGGTAATTAAAAACGTAGAGATCCCCAATAGGCATTCCTGGATACGTTCTTCTGGTGTTTAGTGTAGTGTGGATAATACTAAAAGTATAGTGCACTACTGCGTGCTTGACTATGATGAAAATTCTTATTTGAACGCTGCTTATTTTTTTTTTCCTGATATCTCTTTGCCAGAATTATTGCCGATTGTTGTTTGTTTTGCTTTAATTTGCTTATTTATGGTAAAATTTAAGGTTTTACTGTTTTATTTTATGTAACGTGTTGTAACCCTGCCAAATCAAAACTAATTTTTTTGAACACGTCGGCCGTCTCCCACCGAGGCAGGGTGACACAAAAATAAAGAAAATCCCCAAAACAAAGAAAATACTTTCATCATCATTCAACACTTTCACTTCACTCATACATAAACAGTCTTTGAAGAGGCGCTCTGATACGACAGTTTAAAGGTCCCTCCAAAGTGCCAATATCCAAACCCCTACTTTAAAGTGCAGACATTGTGCTTCCCATTTCCAGGACTCAAGTCCGGCTAACCGGTTTCCCTTAATCCCTTTACAAAATATTACCCTGCTCACACTCCAACAGCTCGTTAGGTCCCAAAAATCATTCGTCTCCATTCACTCCAATCTAACACGCTCACGCACGCCTGCTGGAAGTCCAAGCCCCTCGCCCACTAAACCTCCTTTACCCCCTCCCTCCAACCTTTTCAAAGACGACCCTACCCCGCCTTCCTTTCCCTACAGATTTATACGCTCTCCAAGTCATTCTACTTTGATCCATTCTCTCTAAATGACCAAAGCACCTCACAACCCCTCCTCAGCCCTCTGACAAATACTTTTAGTAACTCCACATCTCCTCCTAATTTCCACACTCCGAATTTTCTGCATAATATTTACACCACACATTGCCCTTAGACAGGACATCTCCACTGCCTCCAGCCGCGTCCTCGCTGCAACATTTACAACCCATGCTTCACACCCATATAAGAGTGTTGGTACCACTATACTTTCGTACATTCCCTTCTTTGCCTCCATGGATAACGTTTTTTTGTCTCCACAGATACCACAACGCCCCACTCACCTATTTTTCTTAATCAATTCTGTGGTTAACCTCATCCTTCCTAAACCCATCCGCTAACAAGTCCTCCCAAATATCTGAAAACATTCACTTCCTCCAAACTCTCTCTCTCCAATGTGACATTCAACTTTTCTCTATCTAAATCGTTTGATACCCTCATCACCTTACTCTTATCTATGTTCACTTTCAACTTTCTACCTTTACACACTCTTTGAAACCCTAGAAGCGTGAATAAATCAACGTTAAGTATTACTCTGATTATGTTATAACTGAGGCTCAGTATAAATGAATAGACTTAGTCTTGGTGTATAGTAATATGTTAAAATTGGTGCGAAGTTGTATGGTGCTAACTGTAACATAATATACTAGGCTGCCTCACGGATTATTATTATCTTTATTATTATTATTATTATTATTATTATTATTATTATTATTATTATTATTATTATTATTATTAGTAGTAGTAGTAGTATAGTATTATTTGCTAGCAGCAGCTTCTGCTAAAAATATTGATAATAATAATAATAATAATAATAATAATAATAATAATAATAATTTAGATCACAGTTACATATATGTTAAATTATAAATTAACAGTCATTAACTTAATTTGCATATTTTTATTATACTGAACAAAATATAAATATATCGGCGGATGCACAGCACACACACACACCGGGATACAGGATAGCTATGTATCTCTAATGACACAGAATAATTATTTATATCCGGGGATATTGTATGCCTACATATGTCTGATTGTACAGACAACCTATATATGTTTAGGATACTTGACAGATACATATGACACATAAGACACACGTGCAACCACTGGGTATATGACAGATGAAAGTTGAGATTCCAATAAGGAAGGTTTCTAATCATTTCCGTTTGCAAAAGGTCATACTTATGGATGACCAACGTAGCATCAGCCCGTCATATGAGGTGTCCCTAATGTTTGTGTGTTGTACGCAGGCGTTGCTTACCGTATTTATGTTGAAGAATCCTCAGTTAAAGGGATCCTGCCGTTTCACCTATAGGTACATATGACTTAGGTATATATGACATAGGTATATATGACATAGGTATATATGACATAGGTATATATGACATTGGTATATATGACATAGGTATATATGACATAGGTATATATTACATAGGTATATATGACATAGGTATATATGACATAGATATATATGACATAGATACATATGACATAGGCACGTACAACATACGTACCTACAGGTACATATGACAGTCTCCTGCACTAGTGATGTGTCTGTTCTCTGTTTCTTACACACTAAATCTTTGACAGAGGAAGAAAAGTTTGTAACCATCTTAAGTTAATTGGTTATTGTTCTTTTCCTCAGGGTTTTTAGAATTTTATTCTTCAGCTCCTTGAAGGTGAATGCGCATACCTCACAAGAAACTGGCAACACACATCCTTGGCAAAAACGTGAATTTCTTTTGAGGTGGTTAGTAGTGATATTAGCGGATACGTTGCATGCTGACCGGTAGCACAACGCATCTCGTACGCATCAAGGATTACGTTTGGGAAAGATAAAAAAGCCCCACGACACAAAAGTAACCCTTAATGCCTACGACATACGTTGAGCTACCAATCAGCAGTGTGTCATCCTACGTATCAGCTAATATCACCAACAACCATCTCAAGATAGCTGCAAAACTATTCCGACTCTACATCAAAGGTTTAGCGGATAAAAAACAGAGGCAGCTATTAGTGCAGGAGTCTGTTATACTCCGTGGAGGATGTAACAAGAATTATTTACGTGAAACGGCAAGGTGTCTTAAATTGAGGATTCGTGAACACAAATACGCTTTGCAGCCATGGAGATCTAAGCAATGCCGCCTACATCAGAAACAAGCGAGGGCACTGGAACACTCAGACATCTCATAAGATGCTTGGTTGTTCATCGACGAAAATGACCTAAGCAGACAGAAACGGGCAGCTTCAGCTTCTCCAAGCATTTGACAAACAGGTTATTGTCTAGCCTGGACACATAAGTAGGTGACACAAAAAACGTGCATAGTCATATAATACCCAGTTCTCGTCACATGATCCCGCTACTTGCAACTGTCTATGCTCACTATACATGCTCCATAGTTAGTGGTCTCTGTTACAGGACTGACGTAGCCACATCGTGGCGCAACGTTTCTCTTAATAAATGTCATAAATGTTCGTATATCTCCTCTTACACTTTGTGGCCAATGGCTAATCCAGATTTGACTGTTCTAGTTGTTCAACGAGACGATGGGAAATGTGATGTAAACCTTGATAGTTTCATTAACATCTGCGTTAGAACTAAATTTCCAAAGAACGTTGTCTTAATATTTATCTGTGCGATGTTCTACCCCAGTTGAATGATTTTTGTCTTATCCGTCAAATTTCGTGTAATCTTCCAAGTCATCCATGTACACTACACGTAGTGGCTCACTATGTGTGATAATTTAAGATAACTGAACATTTAATATGAAGTGAATACATACTGAGTGTATTGCTCTTTATGTGTTGAGTCAAATGTATATTGAGTGCGATGCTTGACATGTGTCATGTCTACGAATGTTAGGAAACAGTTGGGCATCAACATCGTTTAACTACCTATCAGGGTGATACACGAGGCGTCAGACCTTCGCATCAGTTAATTATAAATGTCACTTAAAATGTGTGATATATGGGCAGTCAAGCTGTCACATCAGTCAAGCTGTCACATCAGTCAAGCTGTCACATCAGTCAAGCTGTCACATCAGTCAAGCTGTCACATCAGTCAAGCTGTCACATCAGTCAAGCTGTCACATCAGTCAAGCTGTCACATCAGTCAAGCTGTCACATCAGTCAAGCTGTCACATCAGTCAAGCTGTCACATCAGTCAAGCTGTCACATCAGTCAAGCTGTCACATCAGTCAAGCTGTCACATCAGTCAAGCTGTCACATCAGTCAAGCTGTCACATCAGTCAAGCTGTCACATCAGTCAGGCTGTCACCTTGACACCAGTTGTAAGTGTAGCTTAATTCGGGTGACACACAGCTGCTTGAAAAGCAGTAAATTCCAAATAGTGGGTTCTGGATATTCTGGGTGACAGTAGATTGATAAATAGTCATGCAAAATAGATGACAGTTGCTCATTGATATATTGTCATAATTGAGATGAATAGCATTAGAAAATACATGAAGTAATCCACAAAGCACTTGCTAAATTCTGCTCAGATACCTACATAGTCATAAACATACCTGATGACCTCCAGTTACACCAGAGCTGCATAACATCCTCGTACTCCAGTTACACCAGAGCTGCACTAACACTCCTCGTACCTCCAGTTACACCAGAGCTGCACTAACACTCCTCGTACCTCCAGTTACAACAGAGCTGCACTAACACTCCTCGTACCTCCAGTTACAACAGAGCTACACTAACACTCCTCGTACCTCCAGTTACAACAGAGCTACACTAACACTCCTCGTACCTCCAGTGATAACAGAGCTACACTAACACTCCTCGTACCTCCAGTGATAACAGAGCTACACTTAACACTCCTCGTACCTCCAGTGATAACAGAGCTACACTAACACTCCTCGTACCTCCAGTGATAACAGAGCTACACTTAACACTCCTCGTACCTCCAGTGATAACAGAGCTGCACTAACACTCCTCGTACCTCCAGTGATAACAGAGCTACACTTAACACTCCTCGTACCTCCAGTGATAACAGAGCTACACTTAACACTCCTCGTACTCCAGTGATAACAGAGCTGCACTAACACTCCTCGTACCTCCAGTTACAACAGAGCTACACTAACACTCCTCGTACCTCCAGTGATAACAGAGCTACACTAACACTCCTCGTACCTCCAGTGATAACAGAGCTGCACTAACACTCCTCGTACCTCCAGTGACAACAGAGCTACACTAACACTCCTCGTACCTCCAGTGATAACAGAGCTACACTTAACACTCCTCGTACCTCCAGTGATAACAGAGCTACACTAACACTCCTCGTACCTCCAGTGACAATAGAGCTACACTAACACTCCTCGTACCTCCAGTGATAACAGAGCTACACTTAACACTCCTCGTACCTCCAGTGATAACAGAGCTACACTAACACTCCTCGTACCTCCAGTGACAACAGAGCTACACTAACACTCCTCGTACCTCCAGTGACAACAGAGCTACACTAACACTCCTCGTACCTCCAGTGATAACAGAGCTACACTAACACTCCTCGTACCTCCAGTGACAACAGAGCTACACTAACACTCCTCGTACCTCCAGTGATAACAGAGCTACACTTAACACTCCTCGTACCTCCAGTGATAACAGAGCTGCACTAACACTCCTCGTACCTCCAGTGACAACAGAGCTACATTAACACTCATCGTACCTCCAGTGATAACAGAGCTACACTAACACTCCTCGTACCTCCAGTGACAACAGAGCTACACTTAACACTCCTCGTACCTCCAGTGATAACAGAGCTACACTTAACACTCCTCGTACCTCCAGTGATAACAGAGCTACACTAACACTCCTCGTACCTCCAGTGATAACAGAGCTACACTAACACTCCTCGTACCTCCAGTGACAACAGAGCTACACTAACACTCCTCGTACCTCCAGTGACAACAGAGCTACACTAACACTCCTCGTACCTCCAGTGATAACAGAGCTACACTTAACACTCCTCGTACCTCCAGTGATAACAGAGCTGCACTAACACTCCTCGTACCTCCAGTGACAACAGAGCTACACTAACACTCCTCGTACCTCCAGTGATAACAGAGCTACACTTAACACTCCTCATACCTCCAGTGATAACAGAGCTACACTAACACTCCTCGTACCTCCAGTGATAACAGAGCTACACTTAACACTCCTCGTACCTCCAGTGATAACAGAGCTACACTTAGCACTCCTCGTACCTCCAGTGATAACAGAGCTACACTTAACACTCCTCGTACCTCCAGTGATAACAGAGCTACACTTAACACTCCTCGTACCTCCAGTGATAACAGAGCTGCACTAACACTCCTCGTACCTCCAGTGATAACAGAGCTACACTAACACTCCTCGTACCTCCAGTGACAACAGAGCTACACTAACACTCCTCGTACCTCCAGTGACAACAGAGCTACACTAACACTCCTCGTACCTCCAGTGATAACAGAGCTACACTTAACACTCCTCGTACCTCCAGTGATAACAGAGCTGCACTAACACTCCTCGTACCTCCAGTGACAACAGAACTACACTAACACTCATCGTACCTCCAGTGATAACAGAGCTACACTTAACACTCCTCGTACCTCCAGTGATAACAGAGCTACACTAACACTCCTCGTACCTCCAGTGATAACAGAGCTACACTTAACACTCCTCGTACCTCCAGTGATAACAGAGCTACACTTAGCACTCCTCGTACCTCCAGTGATAACAGAGCTACACTTAACACTCCTCGTACCTCCAGTGATAACAGAGCTACACTTAACACTCCTCGTACCTCCAGTGATAACAGAGCTGCACTAACACTCCTCGTACCTCCAGTGACAACAGAGCAACACTTAACACTCCTCGTACCTCCAGTGATAACAGAGCTACACTTAACACTCCTCGTACCTCCAGTGATAACAGAGCTACACTTAACACTCCTCGTACCTCCAGTGATAACAGAGCTGCACTAACACTCCTCGTACCTCCAGTGATAACAGAGCTACACTTAACACTCCTCGTACCTCCAGTGACAACAGAGCAACACTTAACACTCTCCGGGCCTCAAAGTATAAGTGAAAATTTAAGTACACAGCAAATTCTTGTCAACTTGATAGGAAGAGAATGTGTGTAGAGAGATATGAGGTAAATAGAGATATGATGAAGACAGACAGAGAGAGAGAAGAGAGAGAGAGAGAGAGAGAGAGAGAGAGAGAGAGAGAGAGAGAGAGAGCGAGACAGATAGTGAAAAATAGGAAAAAGAGATATTCTGAGAAAGAAGAGTAAGAGTGACAGAAAATAGGAAGATAAATGGTTGGTGAAATATAAGAGGAAGTGAAGTGAATGATGAAAGAGGACTAGAGTGTAAAACAAAGAGAAAGACAGGTATTATTCGAAAGAGGAAACGAGAAATAGTGAGAGAACGGTGAAAAGATAATTAGGTAGTGAGATTGAAGAGATAAATCTAATGAAAGAGAAAAGGTAGATATTGTGAAAGAGAAAAGGTAGAGATTCTTCAATAAATTGCCAGAGGATTGAGGCAGAGAAAGGTCTTACTAGAGAGGGAGAGGAGAGGGGAAAGAGGAAAGTATACGAGGAGGAAGGGGAGGGGAAGGCTTAGGAAGAAGGGGAGGGGAAGGCTTAGGAAGAAGGGGAAGGGAAGGCTTAGGAAGAAGGGGAAGGGGAGAATAGGATGGAGGAGGGAATAGAGGAAGAGAAGATAAATGAAGCGTGGACGTGCCTGTCTCATCGAGCTTTCACTGTCACCCACGACACGTGACTCACCAGTCAAGAACTTTTTCTAGAGCAAGCATCATTACTGGTGGTGCTGTGGTGGTGGTGCTGTGGTGGTGGTGCTGTGGTGGTGGTGCTGTTGTAAGGTGCTGTGGTGGTGGTGCTGTGGTGGTGGTGCTGTGGTGGTGGTGCTGTTGTGGTGGTGCTGTGGTGGTGGTGCTGTGGTGGTGGTGCTGTGGTGGTGGTGCTGTGGTGGTGGTGCTGTGGTGGTGGTGCTGTGGTGGTGTGCTGTGGTGGTGGTGCTGTGGTGGTGGTGCTGTGGTGGTGGGCTGGGGTGGTGCTGTGGTGGTGGTGCTGTGGTGGTGGTGCTGTGGTGGTGGTGCTGTGGTGGTGGTGCTGTGGTGGTGGTGCTGTGGTGGTGGTGCTGTGGTGGTGGTGCTGTGGTGGTGGTGCTGTGGTGGTGGTGCTGTGGTGGTGGTGCTGTGGTGGTGGTGCTGTGGTGGTGGTGGTGCTGTGGTGGTGGTGCTGTGATAGTGGTGTTGTTGTAGTGGTGCTGTGTGGTGGCTGGTGGTGGAGCTGTGGTGGTGGTGCTGTGGTGGTGGTGCTGTGGTGGTGGTGCTGTGGTGGTGGTGCTGTGGTGGTGGTGCTGTGGTGGTGGGCTGTGGTGGTGGTGCTGTGTGGGGTGCTGTGGTGGTGGTGCTGTGGTGGTGTGCTGTGGTGGTGGTGCTGTGTGGTGGGCTGTGGTGGTGGTGCTGTGGTGGTGGTGCTGTGGTGGTGGTGCTGTGGTGGTGGTGCTGTGGTGGTGGTGCTGTGGTGGTGGTGCTGTGGTGGTGGTGCTGTGGTGGTAGTGCTGTGGTGGTGGTGCTGTGGTGGTGGTGCTGTGGTGGTGGTGCTGTGGTGGTGGTGTTGTCGTGGTGGTGCTGTGGTGGTGGTGCCTGTGGTGGTGGTGCTGTGGTGGTGGTGGTGTGTGGCGGGGTGCTTGTGGGTGGCTGGGTGGGGCGGGCGGGGTGGTGGGCTTGTGGTGGGGGCCGCGGGGGGCTGCGTGGTGGTGGTGCTGTGGTGGTGGTGCTGTGGTGTGGCTGTGGTGGTGGTGCTGTGGTGGTGGTGCTGTGGTGGTGCGTGCAGTGGTGGTGCTGTGGTGGTGGTGCTGTGGTGGTGGTGCTGTGGTGGTGGTGCTGTGGTGGTGGTGCTGTGGTGGTGGTGCTGTGGTGGTGGTGCTGTGGTGGTGGTGCTGTGGTGGTGGTGCTGTGGTGGTGGTGCTGTGGTGGTGGTGCTGTGGTGGTGGTGCTGTGGTGGTGGTGCTGTGGTGGTGGTGCTGTGGTGGTGGTGCTGTGGTGGTGGTGCTGTGGTGGTGGTGTTGTGGTGGTGGTGCTGTGGTGGTGGTGCTGTGGTGGTGGTGCTGTGGTGGTGGTGCTGTGGTGGTGGTGTGTGGTGGTGGTGCTGTGGTGGTGGTGCTGTGGTGGTGTGCTGTGGTGGTGGTGTGTGGTGGTGGTGCTGTGGTGGTGGTGCTGTGGGTGGTGGTGGTGCCTGTGGTGGTGGTGCTGTGGTGGTGGTGCTGTGGTGGTGGTGCTGTGGTGGAGGTGCTGTGGTGGTGTGCTGTGGTGGTGGTGGTGCTGTGTGGTGGTGTTGTGGTGGTGGTGCTGTGGTGGTGGTGCTGTGGTGGTGGTGTGTGTGGTGGTGGTGGTGCTGTGGTGGTGGCTGTGGTGTTGGAGTGGTGCTGTGGTGGTGGCTGTAGTGGTGGTGCTGTGGTGGTGGTGCTGTGGTGGTGGATCTGTGGTGGTGTGTGTGGTGGTGGTGCTGTTGGTGGTGCTGTGGTGGTGGTGGTGGTGCTGTGGTGGTGTTGTGGTGGTGGTGTTGTGGTGGTGGTACTGTAGTGGTGGTGTTTTGGGGGTGGTGCTGTGGTGGTGGTTCTGTAGTGGTGGTGCTGTAGTGGTGTTGTTGTGGTGGTGGTGCTGTAGTGGTGGTGCTGTGGTGGTGGTGCTGTGGTGGTGCAGTCGTGGTGGTGCTGTAGTAGTGGTGGTGCTATGGTGGTGGTGCTGTGGTGGTGGTGCTGTGGTGGTGGTGGTGCTGTGGTCGTGCTGTAGTGGTAATGCTGTGGTTGTGATGCTGTGGTGGTGGTGCTGTGGTGGTTGTGCTCTAGTAGTAGTGCTGTGGTGATGGTACTGTAGAGGTGGTGCTGGTGGTGCGTGGTCGCTGATGGTGAGGGTGGTGGTGCTGATGGCGTGTGGGTGCGGGTGTGGGGCTGTGTTTGCGATGGTAGCGCTGTGGTGGTTTTGCTGTGATGCTTTTGCTGTGATGGTAGTATTGTGGTGGTGGTGCAGTGTTGATAGTGCTATGGTGCTGCTGATGGTTGTGGTGTGGTGGTGCTGTGGTGCTGCTGATGGTGGTGCTGTGGTGGTGCTGCTGTTATGCTGCTAATGGTTGTGGTGTGGTGGTGCTGCTGATGGTTGTGGTGCGGTGGTGGTGGTGGTGGTGGTGTTGTGGTGCTGCTGATGGTTGTGGTGTGATGGTGGTTCCCTGGTGGTGATTCTGTGATGATGCTGATGGTGGTGCTGCTGATGGTTGTGATGTGGTAGTGGTGCCCTGGTGGTGGTCCTGTAGTGCTGTTGATGATAATGCTGTGGTGGTACTGCTGGTTGTGCTGTGGTGGTGATGCTGATAGTGTTGCTATGGTGGTGATCCTGCTGATAGTGCTACTGTGGTGTTGCTGATGGTGGTGCCGTGGTACTGTTGACGGTGCTGTGGTGCTGGTGATGACGCTGATGGTGGTTGCCGTGGTACTGCAGATGGTGGTGCTGTGGTTATGGTGGTGGTGCTTTGGTGTTAGTTATGCTGGTCGTGATGTATGATGGTGATGGTGGTGGTGGTGTTATGAGGTGTTGATGATAGTGGTGGTTCTGTGGATGTGGTAGCCATGTTGTGGTATTAGTGTTATTGTGGTGGTGAGATTGTGATGAGAGTAATTGTGGTAATTGTGGTGTTGGTAGTGGTTGAGGTGATGGTGATGGTGATAGTAGGGATGGTGATAGTGGTGGTGCTGATGGTGGCGGTGGTAGAATTGTTTATGATGGTAGTGATGTTGATGGCGGTGGTGATGTTGATAGAGGTGGTTATAGTGGTGGTGGTAGTATTGCTGGTGGTGATAGTGATAGTGGTGGTTGTAGCAGTGCTGGTGGTGGTGGTGATAGGGGTGATGGTAATGGTAGTAGTGGTGATGATGGTGGTGCTAGTTGGAGTAACGGCTTTAGTGATAGTAGTGGTGGTGGTGGCCGCGGCGGCACCCTCTGCGGCGGTGGTGATAGTGATAGTGGTGGTGGTGATGATAGTGACAGTAGTGGTCATGGTGACAGTGGTGGTGATAGCGGTGGTGGTGGTGATAGTGATAGTGGTGGTGGTGATGATAGTGACAGTGGTGGTCATGGTGACAGTGGTGGTGGTGATAGCGGTGGTGGTGGTGATAGTGGTGGTGGCGGTGGTTGCGGTGGTGGTGGCCGCGGCGGCACCTTTGGCGGCGGTGGTGATAGTGATAGTGGTGGTGGTGATGGTGACAGTGGTGGTGGTGATAGCGGTGGTGGTGGTGATACCGGTGGTGGTGATACCGGTGGTGGTGATACCGGTGGTGGTGATAGTGATGATGGTAGCGGTGGTGGTGATAGTTGTGGTGGTGATGTTGATAGTGGTGGTGGTGATGATTGTGATAATGGTGGTGGTGATGATTGTGATAATAGTGGTGGTTGTGATGATGACAGTGGTGGTGGTGATAACGGTATTGGTGGTGGTGATAACGGTGGTGGTGATAACAATGGTGGTGGTGGTTGTGTTGGTGGTGGTGGTGATAATGGTGACGGTAGTGGTGGTGATTGTGGTGGTGGTAGTGGTGGTAGTGATAGCTGTGGTGGTGATAGTGGTGATGGTGGTGATGGTGAGAGTGGTGGCGGTAGTGGTGATGATTGTGGTGGTGGTGGTGATAGTGGTGGCGGTGGTGGTGATGGTGGTGGTGGTGGTGATAGTGGTGGTAGTGATAGTGGTGCTGGTGATAGTGGTGGTGATAGTGGTGGTGGTAGTGTTAGTGGTGGTGATAGTGGTGGTGATAGTGGTGGTGGTGCTAGTGGTCGTGATAGTGGTGGTGATGGTGGTAGTGGTGGTGGCAATGGTGTTAATGGAAAGGTCTTTACCTGTCTAACATTAATTACCTCGTCAATCAAGATCAACGTTAAATCCCAACCATCCCGAATTTAGCGTGTACAGTGAGCGCTACATTTGGAGGCCGGGGCTGTACCTACCAGTACGTCGGCTGGTTGATGTACCTGGCTGTGGTCTCCCGTTGGCCCCACACTCCACCACTGGCCCCACAATATAAGCTGTTAAAAAAGTGCCAGTGGGTTCCATAATTGCGCAATGTCCTGACACTGTGAAGGTATAATATTAACTTACCTGGATGGATTTAGGGAACCGAATGTACAGTTTTCTTAATACAATTCCTCGTGGCCTGATGACTAAAGCTCTCGCTTCACACGGCGAGGGTCCGAGCTCGATTCCCGGCGAGGCTAGAAACATTGGTCGTGTTTCCTTACACTGGTTAACTATGTTCACCCATCAGTAATAATAGGTACCTGGGTGTTAGTCGATTGGTGTGGGTCGCATCCTGGGACAAAACTGACCTAATGTACCCGAAATGCTCTGCATAACAAGCGTTATTGATGTCAGCTAGGCCTGTATACCTTGTATATGTACTTGCAGAAATAAAGATATTATTATTATTATCATTATTACAGAATTCTTAACCACACCTGGTTATCTGAATCACTGTATCTTTGTTATAGAACTTTGGGTCCTATAATTAATGCCGGAATCATGGAGCACCTTTATTCCCACTCGACTATACAAACAAACAAACAAACAAATTTTATTTCATTGCAATTTTACATATATTTTGTAGTTACAATAATAAACTGAAGTGCAAGGAGAGCCACTGGCATGCCATGGCATTAGGGGCAGCTTAATCTAATGACTTATAGACTATGTACATAATATTAGAGAAATTGATTGAGTTAATTTAGTTATATATTTGATTGTTCAAATTACAATATGATGATATTACACTGTTCAAATTACATATTTGATTGTTCATATTACAATATGATGATATTACACTTTTTAAATTACAATATGATGATATTACACTGTTTAAATTACAATATGATGATATTACATTGTAACAAGTGTTTAGTAGGATGGTAATATAATAGTAAAAATTGAGATTATCTTAAGGAAAATAACATTGAGCATTTTTGAAAGTAATTTGTAGTATGAGTATTTAGTTTAGGGTGAGTAGGGGGTTACATAATAGTAACATATTAGTAAAAATTGAAATTATCTTATAGGAAAATAATATTGAACATTTTTGAAAGTAATTTACAGTATGAGTATTTAGTTTAGGGTGAGTAGGTGGTTTTTGAGAAGAGTCTTAAAATGATTTTCAGACAAGGTTATTTTAGTATTTACTGGTAATGAATTCCAGATTCTGGGGCCCTTTATGTGCATAGAATTTTTACATAGGTTGATATGGACTCGGGATATATCAAAAAGTGATCTGTGTCTTGTGTTGTGGTCATGGGTCCTATTAAAGTTGGTGAGGAGAATTTTGAGCGGAGGGTTTATATTAGAGTGTAGAGTTCTATGTATGTAGTAGGCACAAGAATAAGTGTGAATGTTCTTTATGGTGAGTAGTTTTAGGCTTTTGAATATTGGTGGAGTATGCTGTCTAGAGTGGGAATTTCTTATCATTCTGACTGCAGCCTATTGTGACCCCAGAATGGGCCCTAATGTATATATATAAATTTATAGTGTATATTTCCATTTTCTATAATTTTATATTGCTGATACTCTCGATAATAGCTAAATCGTTAATAGCGTGCTTTATATTATTATTGGACTTATATTTGACATTATTTGACTTAGCTTTTGTAATAGGTAGATGTAACATTATAAATTGTGCTCATGTTTATAGTAGCTGCCTTGGAGTTGGCAAACTACCGCTTATGACATTTCGCTTGCTATGCTGCCGGCACCTAGTTGCTTGGAGGGAGTCACGTGATTTCACCTGAGGTGGGTGGCTGCTTCTCCTTCCTCCAGATCACTACACAGCTGGACATCGTTGAGTCAACACCTCTCTCATGTCTCTGCTTGTTTTCTCGCCATTTAGACTCTGGGTAGAGTATGTATTCGGTGGTGAGACGAAACATACTTCTCAGGACTGTGTAACTCTGTTCACAGAGGATAGACTAGACAGTGATTTTCGACGTTTTTCTGGGTTGTGTGTCACATTTACACTCTGAGATAACTCAGGTCTCTAGCTACACTTCCTGACCAAATTCGATAAGGCATCTGTGCACCGTCACAGTTTGGGATTGTTTATGCTGAACCTAGCTTCAGTAGAAAGGGAGTTTTGTGACTGTTTTGGAGGATCTATTGATGGTCCCCAGTTATGGTCGTTTTTCTATCTCCTGGTTCCTGACGCTGTGTTGCTGTTGCTTGTTATATTGCTGTTCTGCGAATTGGTCATTTTACTGGTCAATCAAGCTGTTTTGATTGTCAGTTTGTTAGAGAAGCTAGCTTATGAGAAGTTGTTCAGTCGGACACTGGTTGAGTCGAGTCTTAGAGTTACCTGGAGCTCACTCATACACACATATATTCTTATTTGCATATATCTGTATTATTGTAATTACTGACATTGTACCTGATGGTACTTCAGAGTCATTTGGATATATGTGCCCTCAGCACAGCATTATTGTATATGAGAGCAGTGTAGGAGCTAACCTCTTAATTAACCTCCTAATTCATAACTTAATGAACATCCTGATCATATGTACATTTATTTACTTTGAAACCCTAGACTCTCACTTTGATAATAAACCTTTTAATTTTATTTCTTTGGTTAGTACCCTACCAGTTGTAATCCTCTTGGAGCTTATTGAATATATCGGATAACTGAACCAGGATACTGACTTTGTTGCAAAAGCCCAGTAACAATCTGGATGCTAGAAGGGCATCCTTTCTAGTGTTCACTGGAGATGTCTATTATTAATAGATATCGTGTCTTTTTGTAACACAGCCTTTTGCTGTGTTATGAGAGGTCTAAGGTGATTTAATGTTGTTGATCCAAATGCACAGATTTCATAGGTGAGATAAGGGTAGATAAGTGAATGATATAGTGCAAGGAGAGCTGATTGAGGCACATAATAGCGTATCTTTGATAATATGCCTACTGTCTTTGAGATTTTCTTGGAAATTTGTTGTAAGTCTGTTTGGAATTTAAGGCTACTGTCAAGGTGGATTCCTAGGAATTTTCCCTCTGTGAGTCTTGTGATGGGTGTACCATTGAGTGTTATGTTAAGTGGAACATTTGTGGCTTTGTTTCTAAACTGTATGAAGTAGGTCTTGTCCGTATTGAGAGTAAGCTTGTTAGTCGTCATCCATGTTGATATTTTCTGTAATTCGGCATTAACAGTGTTGGCCAGTATAACTGGATTTGGGTGAGAGAAGACATATGTTGTGTCATCTGCAAATAATATGGGTTTGAGTAGATGTGATGCATTCGGTAGGTCATTTATGTAAATGAGGAATAGGAGTGGCCCCAGGACACTTCCTTGAGGGACTCCGACTGTAATTTGTTGTGTGGAAGAGTTCGCTCCATTTGTGTACACGTATTAGCTTCTGTTGGTGAGGTATGACTTTAGGTAGTTGAGTGGGTGCCCCCTTATACCATAGTGTGCTAATTTTGTGAGCAGTAAATCATGGTCGACTGTATCAAAAGCTTTGCGTAGATCAATGAAGATTCCCAGTGGGACTTCTTTCTTAAGTGCGGTGTATATTAACTCTAGCATGTGTATAATAGCATCGTTTGTGCTCTTGTTGGTACTGAATCCAAATTGACAGGGGTTGAGTACGTTGTGTGAGACGAGGTAGGAATAGATCTGTCTATGAATTAATTTTTCGAAGATTTTAGAAAGCAGTGGTAAATTAGAAATTGGTCTATAATTATTCAAGTCTGTTTGATCACCTCCTTTGTGGATCGGGGTGACCCTAGCTATTTTGAGAATTGATGGGAAGGTAGAGGCTTCAGTGGATTTATTGAATAATGCTGCTATAATTGGTGACAGTACCTGTGAAGCTTTTTTGTACATAAAAGGTGGTAAGGTGTTTATGTCTCCTGCCTTGTTTTTAAGGGTGTTGATTATGAGCGAGACTTCAATTGAGTTGGTAGGAGCTAGGAATAGTGTATTAGGGTAGGTGTTGGTGAGGTAGTCTATTGGACGGGTGTTCGAGCTTATGATTTTACTCGCTAGATTCTTCCCTATGGTGGAGAAGAAAACATTAAGTCTGTTTAATGTCTCATGGGAGCAGTATCAAAATAAGGAAAGTTAAGAGAGAAGATTTGAAGGTAGGAAATAGCTTCTCTGTTATTCAGGATGAGTGTACTCCAGTGGGCAGTGAAGGTAAAGGTACTACTTCCCCTGCTAATAGAGGTAAGAGAATTCTTGTGGTAGGTGACTCACAGGTAAGATATATGGACCGTGCTTTCTGTAATAGGAATAGGGAGGTGAGGGAGAGGGTGTGCTTCCCTGGAGCTGGTGTTGGAGACATAGTCAACAGGTTGGATAATATCATGTCAGGTAATGGGAACAAGCCCATTATCTGTCTCAGTGCTGGTGGAAATGATATTGGGAAGGGTAGGAGAGAAGAGCTGCTGGATAAGTACAGGTCAGCTATAGAGCTAATCAAGTCTAAGGGAGGGGTCCCAATTATATGTAGCATCTTGCCTAGAAGGAGAGTGGGAAATGAATGGTTGTCTAGGGCAATTGGTGTAAATTGCTGGCTAGACAGATATTGCAAGGAACTTGCAATCCCATTCATTGACAACTGGGACAACTTTTATGGCAAACATGATATGTATGCAAGGGATGGGGTACATCTCTCTGGGACAGGGTGGAAGCACTTGCCAACTCGATTGAGAGGGCCATTGCTGACATGCCTAGGATTTTAAACTGATAGAGGATAGAGGTATGGGTGTATGTGGAAACAGTCAGTTTGCAACACTAGGGCTGAAAACAGTAAATTTATAAAAGAAATTCATCATAAATTTACAAATAAAGACAATGGATCAGGTCAGCAAACAAAGGGAGACAGTAGAGGGAAACAAGAGACTAGCTCCCTTAAGGTTTACTATACTAATAGCAGGAGTGTAAGAAATAAGATAGATGAGTTAAGATTAATTGCAAGTGCAGGAAACATAGATATTATTGCTATAACAGAGACCTGGCTCAATCTGAAAGATAGAGAGTTGCCTTCTGAATGTCACATACAAGGCTATAAATTATTCCACACTGATAGGGTCAACAGGAAGGGTGGTGGAGTAGCGATGTATGTCAGAGACAATTTAAACTGTTGTGTTAGACAAGATATAAAATTAGAAGCATCAGCCACTGAATCTGTTTGGTTACAGCTTCTTGAAGGCCGTGTAAAACTTATCTTGGGTGTGATTTACAGGCCCCCAAATCTTGATAGGGAGTGCAGTAAACTTCTATGGGATGAAATTCTACACATGAAAATGTTGTGCTAATGGGAGATTTCAACTTTAGACAAATTGACTGGAGCAATTTGACAGGAAATTTAGAGTCAAGTGACTTTCTTGATACGATTCAGGATTGTTTTTTGAAACAGTTGGTGACAGAACCAACTAGAGGAAATAACCTGCTAGACTTGGTTCTTGCCAGCAGGGAATCGCTAATTAATAATCTTGAGGTTAATGATGAGCTTGGGGAAAGTGATCACAAATCACTCAGTTTTAATATATCATGGAATTTCCCTAATAATGGCAATCAAGTCTCTGTCCCTGACTTCCGCCTGGCTGATTTCATAGGACTGAAAAATTACCTGGGTGGGCTGAACTGGAATGACCTGACAGTGGGTCAGGTAGGTGGTGATTGCCAATATGACGTTTTCCAGAGAATAGTTCTAGCTGCTCAGACAACTTATGTTCCTATTAGGAAATCAGATCAAACAAAAATGATCCTAAATGGATGAACAATAGATTAAAACATCTCATTGGTCAAAAGAGAGGCAATATAGGCGAATCAAAAGAGGAGAGGGGCAATTAAGTAATCAATATATTCAGTTAAAGAGATAAATAAAAAAAGGGAATAAGAAAAGCAAAAAGAGACTATGAGGTTAAAGTTGCAAGAGAATCGAAAACTAACCCAAAAGGTTTTTTTCAGGTATACAGAAGTAAGATTAGGACAAGATAGGCCCACTCAAAAGTTACTCAGGTCAGCTCACTGTCAGTGATAAGGAAATGTGTAGAATTTTTAACACTTACTTCCTCTCAGTTTTTACACAGGAAGATAATAGCGATATTCCAGAAATAATAAATTATGTAGACCAGGACGATAGTAAACTATGCACGATCAGGGTCACAAGTGACATGGTCCTTAGACAAATAGATAAATTAAAACCTAACAAATCCCCAGGCCCTGATGAACTGTATGCAAGGGTTCTAAAGGAATGTAAAGAGGAGCTTAGCAAACCTATGGCTAATCTTTTCAACATATCACTGCAAACTGGCATGGTGCCAGATAAGTGGAAAATTGCAAATGTAATACCTATTTTCAAAGCAGGAGACAGGTCCTTAGCTTCGAACTATAGACCAATAAGCCTAACCTCAATAGTGGGAAAATTTATGGAATCAATAATTGCCGAGGCAATTCGCAGCCATCTTGAAAAGCATAAATTAATCAACGAATCTCAGCACGGTTTTACAAAAGGGCGTTCCTGCCTTACAAATTTAATAACTTTTTTCACTAAGGTATTTGAGGAGGTAGATCATGGTAATGAATATGATATTGTGTATATGGACTTCAGTAAGGCTTTTGATAGAGTCCCACATCAGAGACTATTGAGGAAAATTAAGGCACACGGAATAGGAGGATAAATGTTTTCCTGGATAGAGGCATGGTTGACAAATAGGCAGCAGAGAGTTTGCATAAATGGGGAGAAATCAGAGTGGGGAAGCGTCACAAGTGGTGTTCCACAGGGGTCAGTATTGGGCCCCTTGTTGTTCACAATCTACATAAACGACATAGATGAGGGAATAAATAGCGACATAAGCAAGTTTGCCGATGACACCAAAATAGGCCGTCCAATTCATTCAAATGAGGACATTAGAGCACTCCAGGAAGATTTGAATAGACTGATGCAGTGGTCGGAGAAGTGGCAGATGCAGTTTAATATAGATAAATGCAAAGTTCTAAATATTGGACAGGACAATAACCATGCCACATATAAACTAAATAATGTAGATCTTAATACTACTGATTGCGAAAAGGATTTAGGAGTTCTGGTTAGCAGTAATCTAAAACCAAGACAGCAGTGCATAAGTGTTCGCAATAAAGCAAACAGAATCCTTGGCTTCATATCAAGAAGCATAAATAATAGGAGTCCTCAGGTTGTTCTTCAACTCTATATATCCTTGGTTAGGCCTCATCTAGATTATGCTGCACAGTTTTGGTCACCGTATTACAGAATGGATATAAATGCTCTGGAAAACGTACAAAGGAGGATGACTAAGTTGATTCCATGTATCAGAAATCTTCCCTATGAGGATAGACTGAGGGCCCTGAATCTGCACTCTCTAGAAAGGCGTAGAATTAGGGGGGATATGATTGAGGTATATAAATGGAAAACAGGAATAAATATAGGGGATGTAAATAGCGTGCTAAAAATATCTTGTATTGACAGGACTCGAAGCAATGGCTTTAAGTTGGATAAATTCAGATTCAGAAGGGATATAGGAAAGCATTGGTTTGGTAATAGAGTTGTCGATGAGTGGAACAAACTCCCGAGTACAGTTATAGAGGCTAAAACGTTGTGTAGTTTTAAAAAATAGGCTAGATAAATATATGAGTGGGTGCGGGTGGGTGTGAGTTGTACCTGACTAGCTTGTGCTACTAGGTCAGATGCCGTGCTCCTTCCTTAAGTGAATGTAACCTGACCTGGCTGGGTCAGGGCATTGGCTTAAGCCGGCGGGAGACTTGGACTTGCCTCGCATGGGCCAGTAGGCCTGCTGCAGTGTTCCTTCTTTCTTATGTTCTTATGTTTGCAGCTGACTCCCAAGTGTGCTGACGTGGGACTGCCTGTTGCCCGAGATTCCAAACTCTGGCGTTTTGGCACCAATGTTGCTAAGCTGTAGACCTGCAGAGATACGACTATGTTGATACTTAAGCTATTTAGCTACTTACATCTGTATTCCTATCCTAACTTTACTGTCTAAACTACAATCTAAGAATAGGTTCTAGCTTTCTAATAGTTTAAACCTAAGAAGATCTTCAATCAAGATTAGAGTTAGAAGTGTGGCAGGAACAACACCTCAGAAAGGCTTTCCTTGTTCAAGGAGAATCCTTCCCTCCCGTAACACACTCCCTCCCACACTTGTAACGATTTATCATGACTAACAACGAAAAAACACTAGTTTTTCTGCATGTGATGGTGACGTTGGTGGTAGTTACGTTGGTGCTAGTGGTGATGATGGTGGTAGTTACGTTGGGGGTAGTGGTGACGATGGTGGTAGTTACGTTGGTGGTAGTGGTGACGTTGGTGGTAGTTACATTGGTGGTAGTGGTGACGTTGGTGGTAGTTACGTTGGTGGTAATGGTGACGTTGGTGGTAGTGGTAATGTTGGCGGTGGTGACGTTGGTGGTGGTGGTGGTGTTGGTAGGGTGCCGAGCTATCTTTCCACATGTTTAAATTCTAGCTCTTGGTCCCGCCTCCTCAATTTCAACCTACCGGTGGGAAATAGTGACATTGCCTATATGTTTGAACAGGTATTCGGAGTTCTATTTAGCTGTGTTAATGTTCAGCTCAGTCCACTTTATTAACACTTTTTATGAAGAATAAACACAATTTGTAAAACAAGTTTTCATTGAGACAACGTTTCGCTTTATAACAGAGAAATGTTGTTCCAGTAGAAGTTTCTTCTGCAAGGTGAATCTTGCAGTCACTCCTGCTTGTAGTACTTCACCAGGACCCACAACTTTAAAAACGGAAGAAATTGTTTTCTTATCCCTGTGACTCACTAGACGCAGTGTTTCTCAACCCGGGGTTCCCCGGAAGCCTAGGGTTCCACGAGAGGTCGCTAGGGGTTCCGAGAGAAATAGTGATAAATAGGAAAAACAATAAAAATAAATAGGAAAGCAATAAATATATTGGTGCAGTTTTCAACCTCACTTATGAGTGCAAGTGTTTTTCTTATTTAACATGTGTCAAGAGCAAAGAAATCGTCTCCTTTCAGATGAAGATGAAATCCGTGTGTGTTTATCTAAAGTTCGACCCCAAATTAAATATTTGTGTATCAAAAGACAACCACAGGTTTCACATTAGTGAAGCAAATTTCATTATGTACATTGGCTTCAAAAATAACATTTCCTTGACCCATATATTTGTTCATATGACATTTTGCCTTGATTTATCTTATGCCTTTTCAAGATCGTCAATAAACGATTAACTTATTGTAGTAGTTATTATCTGTTGTCTTTCTTTTTATGTGTTATATGTGATATTGGTTATTAATGTTTTTTTTGTTTACAGATATGCTTAATTTTTTAAACCAGTTATCAGAAAAAAATCTGTTATATTTTCCTTATGAACTTTAAGTTTATAAAAAGAAAGAAAAATATTAATAATGATATATAATAATTTTTATATAGGGGTTCCGTGAGACATGCAAATTATTTCAAGGGATCAGCTTGGGAACTCTGCATTAGATTGTAATTTTCAACTACGTTCTCTTCTTCTAAATACGTTTCTGGTAAATAACCTTGTCTACACCCCTAGGAATGACATACGTCGTGATCATAGTTCCCCCTCGTACACCGATCCTCCAGTGACATCACGCGCAGCACTGCCTATTTTTCCTCACAAATCATTCACCCTTAATACAGCTACAGTTCATTTATGTTTTCCTAATTTTCGTTTAGTTTTACTAGTAGTATATGTTAACACAGGTGCTGCATACTTTTAATTTTTTACGAAATGAAGATTGTTGTGAACGTGATTTTGTCTGAGATTCTGAATGCCACTATTTTTTTTTTTTAATATTTATCATTAAGTTAATCAGCTAGTTTTCTCCTGCTGCCAGGTTGGTAACATATATTCATAATATTATGGGACAAACAATGGTACTTGTGGGACTTCACTAGTTGCCTTCTCTCATCATCTGATAAAGAACAAAAATCCACAATACCGTGACTGGAACAATACACAAATAACCAGCACATAGGAGAGAGAAACTTATGACGACGTTTCGGTCCGACTTGTACCATTTACAAGTCATACATGTAAATGTTTTTTTTTTATTTTCTGTTGTTAAAGTATTCCATTAGTCCCTTAACCTTCCCTGTTACCCAAGACTTCATTTTTCAGTTTGCTAAGTTTCTTGCCACGAGGCACCGCATAAAATTCTTACCTACAGTTTACGAATACGCAGGTGATTCATCTCACTCTTTCCTGTCTGGTCACTGTCTGTGAGGAAGTTGGTGAGCACGACATTGCCCTGGTGACTCCCAGTTGGTGCTGTGTGAGGCTGGGAGTTACTGCTTACTAGATGCTCCATCGGTAATTTCTAAGGTAATGTTTCCAGACATTTGTATGTTACCACCTATGGTCGAAACGTTCTTGGATTAATATTTTTGCATGTGTGTCCGAGTGTGTGTGTGTGTGCGCATTTGTGTTCTTGTGTGTATAAGTGCATGTGTGTGTGTATAATTGAGAGAGAGAAAGAGATAGAGATTATGGAAAGAAGAGGATATAATTTCCTGCTACGTTTATAAGTACTTGAGAACATTAATGGTTTTTCTTTTCCTCCTTCTTTCTCCTTTCTTCCCTTCTCTCTTGCTAAGTATATTTTAGCTATTTTTCGTCTTTTCATTTTCCTCTTTTCTCGTTCATTATCACTCATACCATTTTTATTTTTCTGTCTCAGTTGCTATACATAACACTGAAGAATGTGAATTTCCCCCCTAAATTCCATCAATATAACGACATTTATCTTTACAAACATACAGGTGTCTAAAGCCATTGTGGAAAAAAATCTCCAAGAGAGGGGAGGGGGTATTAGCCCTTTCTGCCCTTTCTGCCCCTTCTGTCCTTTAAGGGGCCCGGCCCTTAGAAAGGGGCCAAACGGCGTGGCTGGCTTCCTGGTTAACAGTTTGATTAGTAACAGATGAACGGACCCAAGAAGCCAGGAAGTCACGTAGTGGCTGACCAGTGTAGCAACGAGTGTATTTGCGTGATAAACATTTGATATAAATGGGACTCTTTGACATAGCAGGAAAGTTAAAGAAAACTGTTGTTTCAGTTTCTACACTTGACATTATAACCCTGTGCTCTAGTGATCTAAATATTTGAAGAACACAAGCATTTGAATTACAACATGTTGCAGTGTTTAGCACGTGTTGAATTGAGCTTAGGTCAGCGAAACCGGGCAAACTAGCCAGGAGCGGAGGAGCGGGGCTCAGATTGAGCTAACCAACTAGAGGGAACGGGGCTTACGGCGTGGTGATTTAACCTAACAAAGGGACATTCGTCGTGCGTCTTTGATCTCCTATTCAATCTCCACTAACGTCGGGAAAGCGGATAAGAACTCTGTTCCAGCGCGTTTAGTGATAATTAATCATAAAATAGCGGTACATTACAGAGAAGTGTGCGCAGCTTCTTAATACTGCTAAAAGACAAACGTAGATAGATAATCACTAGTGTATCACCACAAGGCAGTGACTCTTCAGCAACGTTCTTCAATCAAGACAGCGTTCTCCGGGTGTGAATTAAGGGTCCGATACAAATACCCAGGTAAATCTGCTCAGACATGTATATGTTCAAAAGACTGCACAGTTAGGAACATGTTCATAATCTAGGCAGATTTATCATTCACCTGGTGACACGTGGGCGATCAGCTCAAACCCCGTGAGTAAAGTGCATTTCAGTCCATTCATTGCTGACTTACTATATCGGAATACGCTCCTCATGGGCAATATATAATACTTACGTGTATGTATTACTCACCCATACAGCTCAGTGGATTTGGTAAACCCTGGGTCGCATCGGAGGAGTTTCCTGACCTGCTGCAAGAAGATGACCCAGAAACAAAGATAAGTAGAGTGTTGGTGTTTACCAAAGTCCAATTTCCACAGCTATCAACAAACAACAAAATTCCTTACATTAAGGGACTGCTCAAGGAGTCAAAAGCAATGTTGGAGCTTTCACAGAGACCCACATAAAGGATCATTTTGACAATGAAATATGGATCCCAGGTTATAACCTATTCAGATGCGACAGACTAAACAGGCATCAAGGGGAGAGTTGGCCTGTACGTCACACAGTCGCTCATTTGCTCAGAACTACTAAACACCTCCAATGATGTAGTTGAAGTTTTGGTGATAAAGATTGAAAGCCAAAACCTAGTTATTGTGGTTGTATACAAGCCTCCGGATGCAACTTCCCAGCAATTCCAGGAACAGCTTTTGAAAACTGACCACTGTCTGGAAAATCTCCCAACTCCTGCCCCAAACATCTTACTACTGAGACATTTCAACTTGAGACACCTAAATGGAGGAGTGTAGCAAATAATATTTTAGCAGAGATCACCCCATGAGGCAGCTCAGATGTAAATTAACACACACACGCGCTATTAAATCTCTGCACCAAATTCACTTTAAACCAGTAAATATTAGAAAATACGCTAACAATGGCGATCTGATACGTAATATAACCGTATCAAAGACAATTCACTCAGATCACAACATAATAGAAGTACAGACATGTATGCACAGGGCTTCTGACCAGCAAAATGTGATCAGTTATGAGGGTGTCTTCACAAAATTCAACTTCAGTAACAAAAACATACAATGGGAACAAGTCAACAATGTCCTAAATGAAACAAGCTGGGAAGATATTCTAAACAACACGGATCCCAAACTTTGCCTAGAAAAAATTAACTCTGTGGCACTTGAGCTCTGCTCAAGGCACGTTCCATTAAGAAAAGAAAGAAAAGATGTAAACTAGAAAGAGATAGACGCTCCCTGTACAGGCGAAAGTGAAGAATCACAGAGCTGCTGAGAGGGGCTAATATATCTGAAATACGAAGGGAGGCACTGGTCAGTGAAATAGCAAATATCGAACCTAAGCTTAAGGAATCTTACAGGAGACAAGAATCTCAGGAAGAACTGAAAGCCATAAAGGAAACTGAAAAAAAAATATTCTTCTCTTATGACAAATCTAAGGGTAAAACAACATCCAGTGTAGGGTCCATGCTTAGGCGAGATGGGACCTTCACAGGTGACAGCAAAGAAATAAGTGAGATACTAAAGTCCCAAATCTCTGATATTATCCTAACACCACAAGACTTTGAAAAGGCAATAAATGACATGTCTATGCACTCTGCCCCAGACCCGGACTCATGGAACTCCGTGTTCATCAAGAACTGTGCCTTCAGCACATGACATGCAAAGAACTACAGACCGATTGCACTATCATCCCATATCTTAAAAATCTTTGAAAGGGTTCTAAGAAGCTAGATCGCCAACCACCTAGATACCCATCAGTTACACAACCCAGGGCAACACGGGTTTAGAGCAGGTCGCTCCTGCCTGTCCCTGCTACTGGACCACTATGACAAGGTCCTGGATGATACAGAGGATAAACAAAATGCAGATGTAGTATACACAGACTTTGCAATAGCCTTCTACAAGTGTGTTACGGCCCCCTACCTAACAATGGGAGTTAGGTAGTTACCTTACCGGCCGGCAGTCAAGGGGTTACGTCATCAGACCCGATGTTTGACTGCCGAGCCGGCTAGACCGACAGTGCTAACGAGACTCTCCCATATACAACACTGATACACCTGGGAGTGTTTGACAGACTTGGAGAGTTCACCAGTTCCTGATATACCTAAGGAGTGTTCAACAGACAGACCTGGAGAGTGACTCTTCGTGATGGTGACGGCCTTAGACTATCTACTGGCTTATTCACCGTACCGACTGTGTTCCTGAGACTATGTACCTGAAAATAGACTATTGTACCTGAAATTGTGTGAGACTGTTAAGATGTGGTGTCTTGTGTGAGACTGTTAAGATGTGGTGTCTTGTGTGACACTGTTAAGATGTGGTGTCTTGTGTGAGACTGTTAAGATGTAGTGTCTTGTGTGACACTGTTAAGACGTGGTGTCTTGTGTGACACTGTTAAGACGTGGTGTCTTGTGTGACACTGTTAAGACGTGGTGTCTTGTGTGACACTGTTAAGACGTTGTGTCTTGTGTGACACTGTTAAGATGAGGTGTCTTGTGTGACACTGTAGATGTGGTGTCAGGTATTTAGTGGTGTAGTCAGAGAGAGTTTGTGACGATGGTACGACACAGGTTGAGTCGTGTATTTGGTGTGTCAAGACGCGGTGCACAGGATTGTACTAGAGAATGTGTTCATGATACAGGGGGCGTGCCATGTGGCACAGAGATGTCGTGTGACACAGCGATGGAGTCTTATGGTACAGGAACGGGTGTCGTGGAACCCCGTAGGCGTGCCATAAGACAGAGATAAGGGTGTCTGAGGACACGGTGGAGAAGGCGTATCATGACAAGGTGTGGTAGTGTCCTGCGTGACACTTGTAGATGGCAGCGACTTGACACCAGCACTAAGTATATGATTTTACTTGTGACTTTTATTATCTTGTACTATGATTTTGTGTATACAGAAAATATTATGTTTTTACACAAATTATAAGATTGTTTTATTCAGATTATATGTTTTTATATTAATAATAATATAATATAATAAATATTGAAAATCTGATATTTTACTTAGTTATCCCGAACAGTCGTTTATTACAAATGGTTATTTATTTTGTAATAAAGTGCGACCACGGTGTAATAGCGCACAAAATGCATGATAAAGGAATAACAGGGAAAGTTGGTAGATGATCTATAACTTCCTAACAAATAGATCACAAAGAATAATAGTAATCAGAGTAAAGTCCCAGGCAGCTACAGTGAAAAGCTCTGTTCTACAAAGCACAGTACTCGCTCCCATCATATTCCTCATCATCATATCTGACATAGACAGAGATGTAAGCCATAGCTCCGTGTCTTTCTTCGCAGATGACACACGAATTGCCATAACAGTGTCCTCCATCGAAGACACCACAAGACTCCAATCGGACGTCAACCAAATCTTCAAATGGGCCACTCAAAACAATATGAAGTTCTATGAAGATAAATTTCAACTACTCAGATATGGAAAACTTGATGAAATTAAAACTGTATCAGGGTATACAACAAATTCTACCATACAATAGAGCAAAAAAGTAATGTGAAGGACCTGGGAGTGATAATATCAGAGGGTCTCACCTTCAAAGACCACAACAATGTATCTACCGCATCTGCTAGAAAAATGATAGGATGGATAATGAGAACCTTCAAAACTAGGGACGCCAAGCCCATGATTCTCTTCAAATCTCTTGTTCTCTCTAGGCTGGAATACTGCTGTACACTAACTTCCCCCTTCAAGGCAGGCGAAATTGCTGACTTGGAGAGAGTACAAAGAACTTTCACGGCACACATAAGTACGATAAAACACCTAAATTATTGGAAACGGTTGAAGTCCCTTGATTTGTATTCCCTGGAGCGCAGGCGAGAAACATACATGATAATATACACTGGAAAATCTTAGAGGGATTGGTACCAAACTTGAACACGAAAATCACTCCCCATGAAAGCAAAAGACTCGGCAGGAGATACAACATTCCCTCAATGAAAAGCAGGGGCGCCACGAGTACACTGAAAGACAACACAATAAGTGTCAGGGGGCCCAAGACTCTTCAACTGCCTCCCAGCATACATAAGAGGGATTACCAAAAGACCCCTGGCTGTCTTCAAGATGGCTCTGGACTGGCACCTAAAGTCAGTACCTGACCGGCCAGTCTGTGGTTCGTACGTCAATTTGCATGCGGCCAGCAGTAACAGCCTGGTCTCAGACTGGGCCGCGGGGGCGTTGACCCCCGAAACCCTCTCCAGGTATACTCCAGGTATGTGATTGATCTACTTCCACTAGGACCCACCCACATGTCAACACGTATTTAACTGCTGTATCTCTTAATATTCATTGTCTCCAGTATAAAAAAGCTTCATTCTAATGCTTCTGTATTAGATTGATAAAGCCTCGGTTGGCATCGCACTCAGCTAACATACTGAGTGTCCATGGTTCGATCCCCGGCAAGGGTAGAAACGTCGGGCATGTTTCCTTACACCTGCTGTTCCTGTTCACCTAGCAGTAAGTAGGTACCTGGGTCTTAGTCGAATGTTGTTGGTTGCATCCGTGGGAGATATAGTATACCTCAGCTGGGGCTGGGATTTGAAATGAGCAGAGGCCGGATAACAGTTGTTAGCCTGTAAAACTGACTTGTGTAAAAATAATACGAGTCGTTTCACAATGAAGATACATGTGTATTATCCATCATCCTTTGTATTAACTGCAAAGCAACAGAGAGACGTACCCATATGACTCGCTTCAACCATGATTCTTTTTCAGTTGAAAATGTTTACCAAATCATTAACTTGGTAAAACTCTGCTTAGAGTGATACGTTTGTAAATGAAGATTGCTCTGCACATGCATACAACATACAATTGTTTTTTCTTGCAATTTCTTGTTACTTTAATTATATAGTATTCTTGTAAATCAATCCTAAAGACACTTTTACCTCTGATTCGTCATACTGAACTATCTTAGCATATTTATGTTTCTTGAACTTTGTCTGGGGTACACTGCTCACTGCTGGAACATTTTTGGGGATCCGTGAAATGTATCGAAGGCACTGAAACGCATCTCACCTGGGTCGCATCCTGGCGGGGGTTAGTGTATCGTAGATAGGATAGGGTTTGAAATGAGCTGAGGTAAGAGAATAGCGTTCAGCCTGCAAATTCGAACGTGTTAGAACAAGAAGTTTTTATCTACTTCCTGAAGAGAGGTATCTTCTAGGTAGAACTGGTAGAGGCGAAAGGTTCCTCAGTCTGGTTCGCACAGGCAATTAGTCACTTGTTTAAGAGAGAGAGAGAGATAGAGATAATTATACCAAATTTATTATCTTTTCCGACATATCTGACATTTTTAAAAGCTGTTTTTGTAGGTATCTCTCTTGTCTGAGACATGTTCGTTTGTTAGGTTTAAAGCTTATCGCTTGCACCTGAAACTAAAATCAAGAATATTTGAAACTATAAAAAAAAGTTTAAACGCTGAGTATAAATACAGCGCATGTCTGGGACGAGCATCTTAGCGGTGAAATGCAATGACATTTCTTCGCTGCTGTTTTTGAAAAATCCTCTCTTGACGATTTAGAGATAAAAATTTGTCCTTTGATGTGAATCCCTGTTTTTCTTTGACCTACGACGACCAGACTTGGAGTCCGCTCTTCCTGATGCCTTACTTCTATTTTGTACTTTCTGCTTTCACAGACAGTTGTCTGTGAAGATTCCTTTTGAAAAGCATGACACTTTTTGTGCCTCTTCCAAGTCATGTATATGAGATGAGATGCCTCGAGGCAGCGAGTTTGTTTGCTGACCAAAACTTATGCGAATATTTTTGTCACATGATGACTGGTGAAAATTTTATTCAGACTTTTATCATCAACTTCGAACAAGATCATTGTAAATGAATGAGTAATTTTTTCTCCTCCAAAAGTCTGGTTAAGCGAGTCGATTCTTTCCTTAGCTATTGCTGAGTTCAGGGACTAACCAGAGACATGGCCGACTTATCGTGCTTGCTTGTTTGTTATCCGTCTGTCGGGTTGTCTGTGTCTGTCTGTATCTCTCTCTCTCTCTCTCTCTTTCTCTCTCTCTCTCTCTCTCTCTCTCTCTCTCTCTCTCTCTCTCTCTCTCTCTCTCTCTCTCTCTCTCTCTCTCTCTCTCTCTCTCTCTCTCTCTCTCTCTCTCTCTCTCTCTCTCTCTCTCTTTTCTTCTCTCTTCTTTCTGCTTTTCCTGGTCCTTGCCCTGGGGAACCATGGGAGTGGTAAAGGTAAGCTGGTTCATCCTCTTTCCTAATACTAGGTGACGCTGGCTCCTGTGTTAGGTGACGCTGGCTCCTGTGTTAGGTGACGCTGGCTCCTGTGTTGACGCCTTACCTCCAGCGTTTTCAGGGGACACAGCTGTTTCAGGGTAACAGGAGAAAACTGTGTGCTTTTAACGTGTTTTTTTTAAGTAACTTTCAATTTAACGTTGTGTGAGAAAAATGTTTGCTTTGAAGTTCACAAAAATGCTTAGATATTCATGTGTATACATGTGCAAACAGGTAGAGAGGACCCAAGAAGATGGGCCAGAGGATAACTCAGATATGTAACAGAACTACGAATCAGAAGAGACCTGCAAGGAGTGTGAGAGGTATGTACGGGAAGCCAAGGATATCTCCAGCTGGTGGCAGAAATGGAAGAATGAATCAGAGGAGAAATGGGTGAGAATTTAATAAATGGTCATAGTCAAAAAAAAATAAACAAGAAAGCTTAAATCGATCTGAGGATGAAAAGAAAGAAATGAAATAATTGGTAATGAGTGCAGCAATATCAAAGATAATCATCAAACTATAAGACAGGTTCTTTATAATAGGCGAGAAAATAATGAGTAACAATATAGTAAATAATGACAGCAAAATAAACAGCAAGACGGTAGAAGCAACAGATCCAGAAACAGATTATAAGAGAACTATTAATGCACTAACCATACTTCAGGAGAGGAAATTAGCAAGGGAGAAATGGGATAGAAGGCATACAAAAAAAAAATGACCAGCAGACTGAGAACACAAGCACTCCAATCAGCGTCACCGGAAAGCACAATGCAGGGACAACGAGGTCATCCACTCACATAATCCTCTGCCGCCTCTAATCCTCACTTCACCTCCTCACCCTTACATCTCACTCCACTTCAAACCCCTCGCACCACACCAGCTTCCTCTTCACTTTTTTCCCACATCACGCTAGCTCGTATGTCGCTCCCCTTCCTATACCAGTTCTCTAGAAAACACTAAATCTACTGCTAGCATTACCTACGACACCGTTCAAACCCTCTCACCATACAATCCTACCCATATACTCAATACCAACCCACTTTTAAAGCAGCTTGGCAACACTCTCACCTTCACCTGCCCATAAGCTCCTAAGTCATCAAATCCCTTCTTTCCGGTATAAATCACCTTCACACAAGAACCTGCTGTTGCTATCTTTCTCTTACTCTTCTCAGCTAAATTCAGTAGCAAAGATATCCACTTTTGTAATTTAACTCCAAGTTACTTCCGGCTCACGATGACAGAGCAGGCAACCAGCAGCAACATAACGGTGCTAGAAAGGAGCTCTGGCTTGAGGAACACGAGGAGCCAGAGGATCAGGAAGCAAAGGTTTACAAGTCATGCATATGGGATCAGAAACATGACCGATGATCTCGGTGAAAATGGAGAATAAACTCTTAAGAGTAAAATCAGATACTTGTTTCTCCTAGAAAGTACCACATACTGTGTTAGCCATGAACCAATATAGATTTCAAAAGAACATACTAAACCGCAAAGGTTTTACAGTTTCCATAGCAGGAACGTTAATAACTGTGGTTACCAAGGTGATCATAGTTATATATACATCCCCCCATGTAACAAAAGAATATCCAGACAGATATATAACTAAAACAAAAGAGCTACCATAAAAAATTAGTCGATTTCATCCAGCTGCATTAAATTGGAAATGTCATACCTTATGATGGACTAGAGATTACGAAGAAAAAACTACCAGAGAGAGTTACGATGAACTTATACAACATGTTAATATGTCCTTGACAGCGAGAGATAAGCCAGCTAAACATAACTTTGTTTTTACCTTGAATGGGTCTGAAATCAGAGCCTGTTACTCTTGTGTGATGATGATCTGGGACTCAGAATGTGCTGGAATACTAAACAGATAGGTAGGGATACTGATTAGGGACCAAAAATACAGAAGAAGAAACTAAGATAGGGAGGATGAGATATATCCAATTTAAATTTCAACAAAACAGCCTACTAGATGGACTTTTTAACTGTTGATTTGCTGGGAGGAAAAGGAAAAACTCATTTTTCGCAGAAATGATTGGATGAGAAACACAAGAGAAACACCCCTCACTCAGAAACTAGAAACACCCCTCACTAAGAAACAAGGAACACCCCTCACACAGAAACAAGAAACACCCCTCACTCAGAAACAAGGAACACCCCTCACTCAGAAACAAGAAACACCCATCACTCAGAAACAAGAAACACCCCTTACTCAGAAACAAGAAACACCCCTCACTCAGAAACAAGAAACACTCCTCACTCAGAAACAAGGAACACCCCTCACTCAGAAACAAGAAACACTCCTCACTCAGAAACAAGGAACACCCCTCACACAGAAACAAGAAACACCCCTCACATAGAAACAAGGAACATCCCTCAATCAGGAACAAGAAACATCCCTCACTCAGAAACAAGAAACACTCCTCACTCAGAAACAAGAAACACTCCTCACTCAGAAACAAGGAACACCCCTCACTCAGAAACAAGAAACACTCCTCACACAGAAACAAGGAACACCCCTCACTCAGAAACAAGAAACACTCCTCACTCAGAAACAAGGAACACCCCTCACTCAGAAACAAGAAACACTCCTCACACAGAAACAAGGAACACCCCTCACTCAGAAACAAGAAACACTCCTCACTCAGAAACAAGGAACACCCCTCACACAGAAACAAGAAACACCCCTCACACAGAAACAAGGAACACCCCTCACTCAGGAACAAGAACGATCCCTCACTCAGAAACAAGAAACACTCCTCACTCAGAAACAAGAAACACTCCTCACTCAGAAACAAGGAACACCCCTCACTCAGAAACACGGAACACCCCTCAGTCAGGAACAAGGAACATCCCTCACTCAGGAACAAGAAACATCCCTCACTCAGAAACAAGAATCACTCCTCACTCAGAAACAAGAAACACTCCTCACTCAGAAACAAGGAACACCCCTCACTCAGAAACAAGGAACACCCCTCACTCAGAAACTAGAAACACCCATCACTCAGAAACAAGAAACACCCCTCACTCAGAAACAAGAAACACCCCTCACTCAGAAACAGAAACACCCTCACTCAGAAACAAGAAACACCCTCACTCAGAAACAAGAACACCCCTCACCAGAAACAAGGAACACCCTCACACAGAAACAAGGAACACCCCTCACTCAGAAACAAGAAACATCCTCACTCAGAAACAAGGAACACCCTCACTCAGAAACAAGAAACACTCCTCACTCAGAAACAAGGAACACCCCTCACTCAGAAACAAAAACACTCTTCACTCAGAAACAAGGAACACCCTCACTCAGAAACAAGAACACTCCTCACTCAGAAACAAGGAACACCCCTCACTCAGAAACAAGAAACACCCTCACCAGAAACAAGGAACACCCCTCACTCAGAAACAAGAAACACCCTCACTCAGAAACAAGGAACACCCTCACTCAGAAACTAGAAACACCCTACTCAGAAACAAGAACACCCCTTACTCAGAAACAAGAAACACCCTCACTCAGAAACAAGAACACTCCTCACTCAGAAACAAGGAACATCCCTCACTCAGAAACAAGAAACACTCCTCACTCAGAAACAAGGAACACCCTCACACAGAAACAAGAAACACCCTCACATAGAAACAAGGAACACCCTCACTCAGAACAAGAAACACCCTCACTCAGAAACAAGAACACTCCTCACTCAGAAACAAGAAACACCCTCACTCAGAAACAAGGAACACCCCTCACTCAGAAACAAGAAACACTCCTCACACAGAAACAAGGAACACCCTCACTCAGAAACAAGAAACACTCCTCCACTACCAGAAACAAGAACACCCTCACTCAGAAACAAGAACACTCCTAAACACAGAAACAAGGAACACCCTCACTCAGAAACAAGAAACACTCCTCACTCAGAAACAAGGAACACCCTCACTCAGAAACAAGAAACACCCCTCACACAGAAACAAGGAACACCCCTCACTCAGAAACAAGAAACACCCCTCACTCAGAAACAAGGAACACCCCTCACTCAGAAACAAGGAACACCCCTCACTCAGAAACAAGGAACACTCCTCACTCAGAAACTAGAAACACCCCTCAATAAGAAACAAGGAACACCCCTCACTCAGAAACAAGAAACCCCCTCACTCAGAAACAAGAAACACTCCTCACTCAGAAACAAGGAACACCCCTCACTCAGAAACAAGAAACACTCCTCACTCAGAAACAAGGAACTCTCCTCACTCAGAAACAAGAAACACTCCTCACTCAGAAACAAGGAACACCCCTCACTCAGAAACTAGAAACACCCCTCACTAAGAAACAAGGAACACCCCTCACTCAGAAACTAGAAAAACCCCTCACTCAGAAACAAGGAACACCCCTCACACAGAAACAAGAAACACCCGTCACTCAGAAACAAGAAACACTCCTCACTCAGAAACAAGGAACACCCCTCACTCAGAAACTAGAAACACCCCTCACTAAGAAAAAAGGAACACCCCTCACTCAGAAACAAGGAACTCCCCTCACTCAGAAACAAGAAACACTCCTCACTCAGAAACAAGGAACACCCCTCACTCAGAAACAAGAAACCACCTCTCACACAAAACAAGGAACACCCCTCACTCAGAAACAAGGAACACCCCTCACTCAGAAACAAGAAGCACCCCTCACTCAGAAACAAGGAACACCCCTCACTCAGAAACAAGAAACACCACTCATTCAGAAACAAGGAACACCCCTCACTCAGAAATAAGGAACACCCCTCAGTTAGGAACAAGGAACACCCCTCTCTCAGAAACAAGGAACACCCCTCAGTCAGGAACAAGGAACACCCCTCACTCAGAAACAAGGAACACCCGTCAGTCAGGAACAAGGAACACCCCTCACTCAGAAACAAGGAACACCCCTCACTCAGAAACAAGGAACACCCCTCATTCAGGAACAAGGAACACCCCTCACTCAGAAACAAGGAACAACCCTCACTCAGAAACAAGGAACACCCCTCAGTCAGGAACAAGGAACACCCCTCACTCAGAAACAAGGAACACCCCTCAGTCAGGAACAAGGAACACCCCTCACTCAGAAACAAGGAACACCCCTCAGTCAGGAACAAGGAACACCCTTCACTCAGAAACAAGGAACACCCCTCAGTCAGGAACAAGGAA
Source organism: Cherax destructor (assembly GCA_009830355.1). Lineage (NCBI taxonomy): Eukaryota > Metazoa > Arthropoda > Malacostraca > Decapoda > Parastacidae > Cherax > Cherax destructor. The sequence goes on along the minus strand of WNWK01005797.1, from coordinate 6,613 downwards.
CACCCCTAAGTCAGGAACAAGGAACACCCCTCAGTCAGGAACAAAGAACATTCCCTATCTCAGGAAAAAGGAACCCTCTTTTTCATGAACCAGAAACTGCCTGTGCCAGCTCGTGCCAAGACTGGAACAAAACCTCAAAGACTCCGACATTCACCAATGGAAACATCTCGTGGAAGACTTTTGTGTGTGTGGTGTACTCACGTAATTGTACTTGCCTAACTGTGGTTGCAGGGGTCGATTCACAGCTCCTGGCCCCGATCCTTTACTGGTCGCTACTAGGCCACTCTCTCCCTGCTCCGTGAGCTTTATCATACTTCTTCTTAAAGCTATGTATGGATCCTGCCTCCATTACATCACTTTCCAGACTATTCCACTTCCTGACAGCTCTATGACTGAATGACCCCTTGTTCCTGTGTCCATTCTCTGGATCATCCTATCTCTGTCTGCCTTGTCGATTCCTCTCGGTATTTTATATGTCGTTATTATATCCTTCCTATTTCTCCTGTCCTCCAGTGTCGTCAGGTCGATTTCCCTTAACCTCGCCTCGTAGGACATGCCAATTAGCTCCGGGACTAGTCTCGTTGCAAACCTTTGCACTTTCTCTAATTTCCTGACGTGCTTGGCCAGGTGTGAGTTCAACACTGATGCTGTGTACTCAAATACGGGCCTGACGTACACGATATACAGAGTCCTGAACAATTCCTTACTGAGATGTCGGAATGCTATTCTTAGGTTTGCTAGGCGCCTATATGCTGCAGCAGTTATTTGGTTGATGTGCGCCTCAGGAGATGTACTCGGTATTATACTCACCCCAAGATCCTTTTCCTTGAGAGAGGTTTGTAGTCTTTGTCCCCCTAGACTGTACTGTCTGCGGTCTTCTTTGCCCTTCCCCAATCTTCATGACTTTGCAAATGGTGGGGTTGAACTCCAGGAGCCAGTTTCTGGACCATTGGTGCAGCCTGATCCTCCTCCGATTGAATTCTCCTCATTAACTTCATATTGTTTGCAAACAGGGACACTTTTGAATCTATTCCTTACGTCATGTCATTCACATATACCAGAAACAGCACCGGTCCTAGGACTGACACCTTTTGAACCCCGCTCGTCACAGGCGGCCACTCTGACACCTCGTCACGTACTATGACTCTCTGATACCCTCCCATCAGGTATTCTCTGATCCATTGCAGTGCCTTCCCTGTTAAACCTGCCTGATCCTCCAGCATTTGCTCTAATCACTTGTGTGGAACTGTGTCAAAAGCTTTATTACAATTCAAGAAAACGCAATATACCCACCTCTCTCTCTCTTCTACTGCTGTCACCTTGTCATAGAAGTCCAGTAGGTTTGTGACACAGGATTTCCCGTCCCTGAATCCGCTCAGGTTGTCGTTGATAAGCTCATTCGTGTGTGTGTGTGTGTGTGTGTGTGTGTGCTCACCTGGTTGTAGTCACGTAGTTGTGGTTGCGGGTCGATTCACAGCTCCTGGCCCCGTCTCTTCACTGTCGCTACTTAGGGCACTCTCCCTGCTCCATGAGCTTTATCATACCTCTTCTTAAAGCTATGTATGGTTCCTACCTCCTCTACATCACTTTCCAGACTATTCCACTTCCTGATAACTCCATGACTGAAAAAAATACTTCCTAACATCCCCGTGATTCATCTGAGTCTTCAACTTCCAACTGTGACACCATGTTGCTGTGTCCCATCTCTGGAACATCCTGAGGACTGTGTTCCTCAAACGCCTGGACTCACTTATTACTGCTCAAGATACTGATGAAATTAAGTCGTCAATCCAACACCAAAACACCTGGGCAAAGGTGGACTATGTTCTTAAAATACCTAAAGCTTCCTCCATGCTGAAGGTCACCTTCAGTGACGTCACCATGGCAGACAAAGCTCTCACTGACGGACTTGCTATCCACTACTTCCACATCAACGCAGCATTCATCGAAGCAGAAAGATACGAGTACATCCCACAGTGTTACAACTGCTACTCATACTCCCACACCACCAAAGACTGTCCCACCAAGGACAAGAAATTCTGTGCCACATGTGGCAAAGAAGGACACGACTACAAATCCTGCACCACCACCACCTCACTCAAGTGTTTAAACTGCAAGACTGATCACCCTCGCGGCCAAGTGTCCTACTAGACGAGATATCCTCAAGAAACAACTTGACCAACAAATAAAACCTACTGCTCAAGCAACAACATATGCTGCCATCACTAAGCTTCAAGCAGACACCACCAAGATTCTCCAGGCCACCCAGGCCACCCAGGCCACCCAGGCCACCCAGGCCACCCAGGCCACCCAGGCCACCCAGGCTGCCTCCACCAACCCTGCACCACCACCACCTCTGCCCACGGGAGACTCCACCAAGATACTCTACTGCATTATGTACGCCCATGTACACAATGTGGCTGCACCTGGATCATTTAATACCACCATCAATGAACTGTTCAAACTCAACAACATGCCCAGCTTCACATTCCCAGCATCTCCACCATCGTCTGACATTATAAAGAATGCTCCACCAACACCACCACAAACTCCCGCTACTGTGACGGTACCTCCACCACCCCCCATCTCTGAGATGGACCAATCAGAAGCTGCCCAGCCATCACCAGACACCGCCGAGGAGAAACTCCAGCCAGCAACTCCCAACATTTCCACTACCGCCAAAACAACTGCTCCATCCACCACCAAACCAACTGTTTCAGCCTCCACCAATAAGTCCACCACCGGCACCACCAAACCACCAAGAACACCCAACCAATATCAGTGCATGAATTACCACAATGTCAAATTTTATACCACAAAACAATTCGACACAGCAATGTTATACACAGATATGGCTCAACGACTCCTAGATGGGACTGTCAAGTTCACCCGCCTCAAGAACGTACCTAATACCACAGAAGACATAGTCCAAGTCCTTCGTACCCAATCTATAGCAAACCCCAACAATGCTTGTGTCGCAACACATCTCTCAAGAACAAAATTCAACGATCTCTGCTCTGGCTCTGCTGAGTAAACTCCACTGTCATGACAAAGTTCCCCTGCACTTTGCTATTTAGTTAAAGCTGGGGTGTTTCTCCAATCGACCCTAATACCGCTGCCTTCTGTGCCTCTCCCACCGCCGCCTGCCAACCTCCTGCAATCCAACAACACCCGCCTCATCAGCTGCTACAACTCGCCCCTGCAGTTTATCTGCACGTCGCCTGCAGTTTATCTGCACATGTCGCCCAGAGTGGACGTGCCACTCAACTGTATATTCCCACCTCCTACCCTTCCCCAACCTTTTCCCATATTTCTATCCTTACCCATCCTTCTTCCTTCCCCATCGTACCGACGCTCAGGTCAAGAAGAACTAGAACTGTATCTGTCCACCTTGTCGATTCCTCTCAGTATTTTATTTGTCGTTTCCTCTCAGTATTTTATTTGTCGTTATCATATTTCCACTATCTCTCGTGTCCTTTTGTGTCGTCAGGTCGATTTTCCATAACCTCTCCTCGTAGGACATGCCCCTTAGCTCAGGGACTAGTCTTGTTGCAAACCTTTGCAACAAGACTTGGCTAGGTGTGGGTTCCAAACTGGTGCTGCATACTCCAATATACGCCTGACGTACACGGTGTGCAGGGTCCTGAACGATTCCTCCTTGAGATATCGGAATGCTGTTCTTATGTTTGCTAGGCACCCATATGCTGCAGCAGTTATTTGGTTGATGTGCGCCTCAGGAGATGTGCCAGGTGTTATAACTCCAGGACCCAGTTTATGGACCAGGCTTGCAGCCTGTCCAGATCCCTTTGTAGTTCTGCCTGGTTCCTATCCGATTGAATTATTCTCATTAACTTCACATCATCTGCAAACATGGACACATCTGTGACTATTCCTTCCGTCATGTTGTTCACATGTATCAGAAACAGCACCGGTCCTAGGACTGACCCCTGTGGAACCCCTCTCGTCACAGGCGCCCACTCTGACATCTTTTCACCTCGTGTGTGTGTGTGTGTGTGTGTATGTGTGTGTGTGTGTGTGTGTGTGTGTAAGTTGATCAATCATCTTTGATTCAAAAACCCTTCTCCAGAAGTGAAGCATCGAACGTCTTGTTATGACTGAAGTGTTCTGGAGATCACAATATTTATATCACTAAACTGAAAGACGTAATTTTACTCGAGGTAATTACAATGGAACTTGGTGATGTACTTGGTGATAGAGACATGACCACTTGAAGGTAAATGATAAGAGGACATAGTTACAGTGCCACTTACTGACGTATTATAAGTGGAGATAGTTGTAACGCCACTTGCTAACGCATTATACTTGATAGAGTCAACATTACCTGCTGATGCCTTATAAGTGGTGATACAACGCCACTTGCTGGTTATCGTTACAAGGCTACTTTCTGGTGCTTGCCAGAGGCACTTAGGAGATGATATCACCCGAAGTAGCTCTTTACTGCAGCTTTGTGTGGTGGTTTGTGTCCCACTGAGCGCGTCTTGTGCATGTGTCGCCACACTGATATACGATCGAGCCTTCACCTGATGAACATAGCTCCGATGTCACTCGCTTATCTCTAGGTTAAAAGATAATACGAGGAACGTTCCATTACCTCCTCTCTTATACGACTTCTCTCTCTCTCTCTCTCTCTCTCTCTCTCTCTCTCTCTCTCTCTCTCTCTCTCTCTCTCTCTCTCTCTCTCTCTCTCTCTCAATCCCTCCCTTCAACACAAGTAAATCCTTCTTGTTTTTAAAACACGATGAAACTTAAGTCAAGTGCTATACTCACTCGACCCCCTACTTAGCAGTCACTTGTAGACAGTTTCAAGCAAAGGTACTATACAAAATCGCTGGATTACTCATTATGCAATGTGGCTTCTTGATTATTTAGTAGGTAGGACAAGTCTGACGCTAGCCGCATTTTCCCCCTACATGTCATGCACGTTTCGCCCATCGGATAGCACATTTTGCCTGTATCAACATACATGGAGAGCTCCCAATAGTGAAATCTGCATTTTCTTTAACAAGGGTAGACTTCGAGAATAAATTTAAAACGTACCGAATTTGTTTATGCTTTAAGGATTACTACAGAAGCATTTACAATGTGAGTTTAGCGGACAGGCTTCAGGAGAGAGGAAATTTACTTCAACCCACACTGATAATTTTCTATAGTGAAGCAGGGTCGACAGGTATGAGAAAGAAATATCCAGGAGAGGTTTTCTATCGTGAAGAACAATGCTAACCAACATATATCTCAAGGGACTTCTCGAACAATTTGAAAATTAATAGTACTTCATTAGGTGACAATGAGTAATATACGTTCCTTTATGTCACTCCAAATTCCACACAAAACTAAACTAATAGTGAAGCAGTTATCTTAGTATCAGGACTTCACAACGACACAAGACTAGTTGATATCGCTCTGACGCAGTTATTGGGCAGACTATTAAGTTTTTTATATTATTCTTTCTGCTTGGGAGTATGGGGGAGGCAGAGTGTGGGTATCTGGCCCTAAGCCTCTCTATTTCACAGGTCAGGCCGGCCATGTGCCAGACACATTCCTACCTTTGAGAGAATCTTTTCCTTCAACCTACCTGTTGCAACTCTTGCAATATTGCATAACTCCTTAAGAGGCATTAACATAAGAACATAAGAAAGAAGGAACACTGTAGCAGGCCTACTGGCCCATGCGAGGCAGGTCCAAGTCTCCTACCGGCTTAAGCCAATGTCCCGACCCAGCCAGGTCAGGTAACATTCACTTAAGGAAGGAGCACGGCATCTGACCTAATAGCACAAGCTAGTCAGAACCAACTCACACCCACCCGCACCCACTCATATATTTATCTAGCCTATTTTTAAAACTACACAACGTTTCAGCCTCTATAACTGTACTCGGAAGTTTGTTCCACTCATCAACAACTCTATTACCAAACCAATGCTTTCCTATATCCTTCCTGAATCTGAATTTATCCAACTTAAAGCCATTGCTGCGAGTCCTGTCAATACTAGATATTTTTAGCACGCTATTTACATCCCCTTTATTTATTCCTGTTTTCCATTTATACACCTCAATCATATCCCCCCTAATTCTACGCCTTTCTAGAGAGTGCAGATTCAGGCCCTCAGTCTACCCTCATAGAGAAGATTTCTGATACATGGGATCAACTTAGTCATCCTCCTTTGTACGTTTTCCAGAGCATTTATATATATTCTGTAATACGGTGACCAAAACTGTGCAGCATAATCTAGATGAGGCCTAACCAAGGATACATAGAGTTGAAGAACAACCTTAGGACTCCTATTATTTATGCTTCTTGATATGAAGCCAAGGATTCTGTTCGCTTTATTGCGAACACTTATGCACTGCTGTCTTGGTTTTAGATTACTGCTAACCAGAACTCCTAAATCCTTTTCGCAATCAGTAGTATTAAGATCTACATTATCTAGTTTATATGTGACATGGTTATTGTCCTGTCCAATATTTAGAACTTTGCATTTATCTATATTAAACTGCATCTGCCACTTCTCCGACCACTGCATCAGTCTATTCAAATCTTCCTGGAGTGCTCTAATGTCCTCATTTGAATGAATTGGACGGCCTATTTTGGGTGTCA
>WNWK01005796.1:20000-114690 GCA_009830355.1 Cherax destructor | reverse complement strand
GTTTCGAAAAAAAAGGTAGTTTTATGTATCTGTTTTTTTTTTCTATATAAGTATTTTTTAAAAAATTATTGTGAGTAGAAATAAGGTTTATAGGGGCGAGTTGAGCGCCTTTGTATAAGTTTTAAAAAGTTGTGTTGAAATTGTGGAGGGAAAGCGAAGTATTTTGTAAAAAAACCGGGATCCCTTCTTGTCTGCTCTTATAGCTCAGTCTGCTGCTAACAATTAGTTTTTTTGATATAACCAGAACCAGCCCCCGCGGCTTATTAACTCTCTAGTTTTTCAAGTACATTATCTTGGGCCCCCGTGGCGGGCTGGCAAAGCTGTCGCTTCACATGGAGGCCCGGGTTCGACCCCCGGAGAAGGTAAAACTTTTCCAGGCGTTTCCTTACCCTGTAGTCCTGTTCCGAAGTAGGTACCCTGGGTGTTAGTCAACTGGTGTGGGTGCATCCTGGGGGACAAGATTGGGAAACACAATGGAAATAAGAAAACGTCCTCGTGATCCATTGACTTTCTTGGTTACCCTTGGCTAACCCTCCGGTTTTAAACCCCTTTGACTGGAACCCCCTAACCCCGGTGCTCTCCTGTTGTAAAAATTTTAAAAAAAAAAAAATTTTATGAAATGATAAGTTTTTTCCCCGATGGTAATGACCCAAAGTATGAAATTTGATGGAAAACTTCGGGTCGCCCCGCAAGTTAGTGACCCGGCGTTATACGATCGAATTTCGCCGATTTTGGGAAAACTATTTTCGGCCAATTCCATTTTTCCCATTTGCCCAAAACCCATAGCTATTTCTTTAGAACTCATTTGTTCTATCGATTGAGAAAAAAAAACCCCCAATTTCCCGATTTCAATCCCCTAAAGTGGTGAAATTGGCAATTTGGAATTTCATCAAAATAAAAAAATTGTCAATTTCAAAATAGTTTAGAATAAACAATGGACATTCCTGGCACTAAAATAAGATGTTATCTGTTATTAGTCCCTCTTAGCCCCCCTTTTTTTTCGCTTTCTATTTTGATTTTTATTCCCCAAAATGAAGATTTACCTTATCAGACATTCATTACTGTAAAAATGGTATAAATAATATCAGTGCACTTGTGAAAGAATATTAGACTCACCAATTGATGTGTATTGGACGCGTGGCGTGATTTGTTTACTCTTGAACATTTGCAAAAATTGAACATTTCCCCTACTTTGAGCTCAATTTCAAGGTCGTTTTCTTCATGAAACTAATCAAAGTCATCTATATTTCTGTAGTATGTTTTCCATTCTATCAAATGAGACCATAAAAATGAGAATACAACCATAAATACTATACGAAAATACACCTCAAAGACAGCGTTTTAATCCAAAAACACAGTCCGAGTTTTTTTCTCTCATTATGCACTGCGCGCTGCAGGATTTTTTTTATACAGCGCACACTGACCACACAGACCCATTCTCTCATATGTGGGCCTACCAGCTTTCTCCCGCTTGATTTGAAGCTGCTAGAATTTGTGAGTATATATACGTCCGAAACAGTGGCTCGTGAGATGTATATATACGACCGAAACAGTCAAAGGGTTAAAAATCCGAACAAAATCTTATCATATCTATCTTATACATAGCAGTGTATGTGTAAAGACCTAGGATAACCCAAAAAAGTCAGACAGAGTAACTTATTTCCATTGGAGTCCTTTTATTCTTATTGCACAAATAATACCTGTACATTGTATGATTACAGTCAATTGTACAAATAGTAATTATTTAAGGTTTAAATGGTTGGTTATGTATGACCCATGTAACTACCTTATACCAGCCTATTTTAACCTAACTAGTTAAATCTGTTTTCCTTTTAATATTTTACTAGATTTCTGCTAATAGTTATCAGAGATGTGGAGTAAGACTATTTCTCTCGTAAATCTTCTCTGAACCTGTGACCTATACCTAACACCCAAACAGATTCGTTGAAAAAATAAGGTACGTATCCTCGACCAGATTCATAAGTGGACTGAGGTTTTAGGTGGCCTTATCAAACACCCAAACAATAACTTAGAGTGGTAAGATTGACCCAAACACATACACATACAAATAAAATAGATACAATACAAATAGACGGATCTCCACTTTGAGGAAGCTATTAGTAGAATATACAGTAAAACAACCAATAAAATCAATCATGAAAACCTGTGTAGTCTGCAACCAAACAAACAGATGTTCTACTGCATGGATTGCATGCAACTTCTGTGGTAAATGGAGCCACGCCCCTTGTGCAGGTATTCAGAGTCAAGTGCAATGTTTGCAGTTTTCGCAGAGGCCCACATGAAGGATCACTTGGACAATGAAATATGGATCCCGGGTTACAACCTATACAGATGCGACAGAGTGAACAGGGGAAAGGGGGGTTGGCCTGTATATTGCAGTCACTAGACAGCATTTTGTTCAATCATGGTTCATTATCAAGTCTTCTGGATTTTCCCCCTTCTCTTTCTCATTCGCAGCTTAATATTTCTTGGATGGATCAAACCGTCTTCTAGTTTCCATTTACAGTTTGTGGTCTAAAATGGAACATGTTAAACCAGCCATTGATTATGCTTTCGAAGCATACTAAACGAATGACGTTTCCCATGCTTCTAAAAAACTGACTTATGGTGAAAGTTAAGAGTGATAAGGGTATAAAACACATGTATGTAGTAGTATTTGTTATTAAGTAAAGCTGCTAACACTCAGGACTAATATAAATAGACTAGCACTCACAGCTAGTAATGAGCAATAAGTAAAAAATAAATTGCCCACAAAATTTATCAGTGTATATAACACGCAACACTAGGACAACTATTGTACTGTGACCAGTCTAAGACAACCATTCACAGAACTAAGACATATTACACAGAAGAAAAAATTTCAAAGTGAATAGTTTGCACTTAAGGTCAGGAAAACTAAAACCTGTCTGATGAGTAATTTCATATTCATAATAAAATTGATAAGCTTGTACAAGTGTTTCAGCGATGCTGTCTGAGGGGTACATTGAGCTTCCAGCCAAGAAAATTCACAGCTTGCATGTAACCATCGTGGTAGTGGGTGGCGTCCACTGAGTTGCTGTCCAGCACTTGCTTAGGGTCACCATGGCTCTTCACAGGTTAAGTACTAGTCCCTCTATTATTGTTATTACTGTACCATGTTGGCTGTAGAAGTAGGAGCTGGGGCTATTGTCACAATACAGTGGAAATAACTGCTTATTACACAGTTTCACTCAAATGCAGCTGTATAATGTTGTACAGAGAAATAAACAAGTGCTTGATGATAACAGGAGCAGAGTACAGTGGAACCCCGGTTAACGAAAAAAATTAATTGCAGAAGCCTGCTCAAGTGCCATTACCGAACGAATTTACTTCCTTAAGAAAAAATGTCATTTACGTTAGTCTATTTCAGAACCCCAAAAATACACTTCCACAAGCACTTACAATATTATACTTACATAATTGCACGATTTCCGGGGTGTTCGTTAACCGGGGTTCCACTGTATGCTGTTATTAGGTCAAGTACCTTTGTGTTACGAAAGTGGCCCAAGAAATGGCATCATATTGAAAGCTTAATGAAGATTAAGCAAGGAAACTAAGTTTGATTCAAACCTTGGAGATAAGAGAGAACATTGAGTCATGAGCAGTTAGTTACCATTTTGTCCTAGGCACATGTCGATTAGACACTAGGCCTGTTGTATGTATGTGTGTGTGTGTGTGTAACGAAACACTTCAAAATGTTTCGGCCCCGCCGGGAATTGAACCCGGGCCCTCCGTGCGTGAAGCAAGAGCGCTAGCCACCATGCCATCGGGGCAGTATGATGACAAGGTGTGCCATCCAGTTGTCCACTGCATTTCACATTTACTTGCAATAACCTTTGTTGTAGTTAGATAATACTACATGGTATTATCTAACTACACCAGAAGAATAAGTGGAATGGTATAATTACTGCAATATTCCATCTCTTGTTAAATTGAATTACTTTATTATTGTATTGCATAAGATTAATTAAACCCCCTTATATTTTATAAATAGGTCAAATTGCAATGGTTAATATTCTGTAGGCAAGGTTAAGCAGCACATATTTAGTACATTTTAATAAAATATAAAATACGTACTTTATATTAATGTTGGTAGAATTACCGACATAAAATACTTTATTCTTAGTTATGAGCTGAGTTTGCTACTTTTTGCTTTGGTTTTTTCTTTATGAAATTAGCTCCATTAACATGAACTTACCACATGTCTGTCAGTTGGGTATCTTTCCTTCTCTTTGGCCATAGTAATAGATATCAGTTAGGGAAAGTATATGGTGGGTCAGTCAGCCCGACAAGGCAGTGGCAAGACAGGTGGTCAGTAAATATGAGGGAACCAGATGCAGGCCTGTGTAAGTCATTGAGGGATGAGTTAGGAAGTTATCATCTGATGCGAGTCATTGAATCTTGGCAAGACAAGTATGAATCAGTGAGTCACTAAAGAAGTACATTTTGGCCTACAGGGAAGGTCTCCAGGGAGCTACAGTGATCCTGAAGACCCTAGGAGCCGGCTTCCACATCGCTGCTCCAGGTGTTCACACCGTGTCCCTGGTAAGTATCGACTCTCCAGGGAAATTAGGGGCATTTACAGTCTTTCTGATACATAATTATACATGTCCATACTGGCCCTGGTGATTGTTATTGTATTTTCAAGTGGAAGTGCTAAACCTGTAGGTATCATACAGCACATGGGGAAATGGAAGTAATCAGGTTTGTTCCATGGAATGGGAAGACAAGTACAATTTCTTGAATCAAGAGCCCCTCACCCATGACTCAGGCAATTAACTCCCTGTTCTTAAGACATTATGTTGATTATTAAACTGTTTACATGATTTTTAATACCGAGGACCATAAAAGCTTCTTTTCCCTGTGACCTTTCCTCAACAGCGTGACCACTCTCGCCTCCTGGAGCACTCTATGAACCTGGCATCATATGCTCACCACCGCAGCTACCAGGTCGTTGAAATCCTTCAACATGACTGCAGCCTGCTATAGACACTTTCTCCAGGGAAGTGTGCCTGCCATTTTCACCTGGTGAGTTGCAGGTATACTGAGAGGAGTGGAGGATGTAGGAAGTAGTGGGGGGGTTTGCACAGCCATGAGACCATAGTAGTTTATTAAAAAGCAACTCAATGAGGAACCAAGTAATCTAGTTCTTTATTATCATTATATTCATGGGGAACTGCTAGATCTGTAAGGGTCATACAGTACCTGGGAAATAGGAGGTAATCAGGTTTGTTTCAAATTGGAGGTTATCTCCAATTCCTTGAAGCGTCCAGGTCAGCAGAGTGATTAGAAGGTGGTCATGAAATTGCCATACCATTGGCTGGCTTCAAGTTTTTCAAAACTTGTTCTTTTTTATTATAATAATAATTTTCAAAACCTGAAGCACATCTTATGGCCAAGCATTTGGGGTAAACACTGATCAGCTAGGCTCTTGCTACCTATGATTCTCAGGCTCAGCTGTCACACTTCCTTGGATTAAGAGCCCCTCATCGACATCAAGGCACCTTGAGGGGTTGGCAGGGATAGACAGGAATGGGTAAGAGGCACTCAAACATTGACCAGAAGAGCAATGTATGTGGTATAGCTTCATGGTCCCCACCTCTTAGGTTGGGAACTACTGATCTAGTGGATACCACATACTACCCAAAGACTAACAAGTACTTAATGTCCCTATGGTTCAGCTGCCATCTGACTGGCCCCTGGCCTTCGTATACACAGCCGCCTGTTCTTGTGTACTCTAATTAGTGTTCTCTCAGTCCAGTCCTCTTGAGTTCTGGTACCAGTCTTTAGATCTTTTTTTTTTTTCATTAATTTAAATCAAAGGGAAGTGCTTAACCATTAGTTGGTCATAGTGTTTGGGATTTTAAACCAGTGAAGGGGAGGACAAGTAGTTCCTTGGAATCTTTATATGCTTTGCTATGCTCGATCAACCATGGGCTCTGTACTGGCAGTGCATATGCTAAGATGAAAGACAATTCTTAGTTCAGCTAGCTTTGCAGAGGCTATATGATTGCTAGGTACTTCAACTGATTTTATGTACAGCATTGTTACATTAACTGGGAAGTGCAAAACCTGTAGAGGTCGTTATTATTATTATCATTAAGTGCTAAACCCATAAGGGTCATACAGCTGTAGAGGTCATGCATGGGAGGTAATCAGATTTGGTCCAAGGAAGGAAACAGTATCTTTAATTCCTTATGTAAGAGACCTTTACCAATCAAGGGAGTTCTGATACTATGCTTGCTCCCAGATTCTGCTCTTTTTATGGTTTCTGCAGCATCTTGCCTCCCAAAATATATTTCTTGTTTGATCATCTTCCTCCGTCTATTTTCATTACTTTGTAAATCTCAGGATTGTATTTAAGTAGCAGCATCAGGTGGGTTAGCCATATCAGATGAATGTGGGCTGCATCAGGTAACGTAAGGTTTTATAACAGCTATAATCAGGTGTCTGAAGATCATACCAGATTGGTGTTTCAGGTGGTGTTGAGGCATGAGGGCAATGGGGATGTGGTGTATCATTTAGAGAGAGAAATCAATGCCATTTACACCATCATACTTGCCAACACCATCTGTCCACACCATCTTCCCACCAGATGATATTAGTTAAGTGATGAGGTATGATCAGTAGTTGGTGAGCATGTGTGGATGATAGAGGGCAAATGATGAAGGATAATGGATGGAGTGTGATAGTGAGAATGATGTTGGCAAATGATTGAGACAATAGGTGATGGTGGTTTCATTGTGGAGCTTGAATATCCAGGAGGCTGATGTGAGTAGGTTAAATTAGAGTGAATGGAGACAAGTGATTTTTAATGTATGTGCTGCTGGAGTGTGAGCAAGGTAACATTTATGAAGGGAAATTTTGGTTAGCCAAATCAGTCCTGGAGGTGGGAAGGACAGTGCCTGTACTCTGAAGGAAGGGTGAGGATGTTGCAGTTCAGAGGGTCATGTGAATTGTGATGTCATTACACTTCTGGCAACATAATTGAATGATAGTGTTTCCTTTTTCTTGAGTCACTCTTCCTTGGTGGAATAATAATAATTTGTCAGTATTAATGTGTGTCCAGTTAACATAACAGATAAATCACTAGTACATAAAGCCATTCTGGTTTGTACCAATTCTCTTCCTTCCAGTCCTTGATGTGGGTGTGTCAATCAACCACCGAGAAAGGGAGCAGAAGGGCTTCATCTGTGGCTTCCAGCTAACTTAGCGACATGTAACTTATTGATCTGTATAGAAAAGCTGCATTTTTATTACTTATTGTTTTGTATAGATGATCTTGATAATCCTTTTAGATATCTATCATTGTGATGAATAGAAATATGCTTATCAGAGCAAATATGTTGCAATCTTTTGGGCCAAGTATAATGTACATGGTAACTTTAGCTGTTATAGTGGTTGGATAAAGTACTTATGACATTATCATAAATAAGGAATTTAGATAATTCTAATACATTTCTAACAGTAAAAATTTTACTTGTAGCTCTGATGCCTCACACTTAAAAGATTTAATTTAGCATTTTAACTGAAGGCAATACTTAATGCAAAAATCATAATTGAACATAGCTTATAAAGGTTTTCATTTTTTCATGTGATATTCTAACACACACACACACACACACACGTACATATATACATGTTGCTCTCCTTCCTGTATTGCACATTCTACTGAGGACTTCAGCTGGGAGTTGAAATATTATCTAATTTCCATGGCTGTTTTCCTATATACATGTAGGACACACTTTACCATATATATTATAATTTATATATTTTATATATACACATACATGTTATATATGTATTATTATATAAAAAAATATGTGCAGTGAAGGCTGTCTTACATGCAGATTAGGAAAACAGCCATGAAAATTAAATTACAGGTATATTTTAATTCCCAGCTGAAGTCCTTAGTAAAATGTGTGACAGGAAGGTCAAAATACTATATAGGGTAAGACGTCAAGTTAAAGCTAAATGCTGTACTGAAGTAGGCCTACTGGTCCAGGCCAAGGGGTCATTGAAGCTAATAAATATAAGAAGGATCTGTCTGGCATAGGCCAAAACAGGGGTCCTACAAGGCTTGGTGAATGTGAGGCAATAATGATTGATCTAAGGGAAGAAAGATTAAATTTCTTAGATCAAGAGCCCCTCACACTAGTGAGATTCAGTATTAACTTAATGGCATGTTTTATAAACTTCATTTGGGGGGAGGGGGGATGGCTGCCATTGTGCTTTGAATGTCTAATATTCTTAAGAATCACAATTGTGTTTTATCTTAAAAAAACAAAAATAGTTCTGGGTTTAATTTTGCGGGGGGGGAAGGGGAGGGATAAATATACGTACATCCAAACTAGTGTACTGTATATGTAACTTGCTGTGCACACTCAAGTGTAGATATTGTATATATTGTTATATTTGTATAAAAAATCTACAGCAATAAAATAATACTTGCTTATGTTGTCTCATTTAAAAAAACATCCTCTAAATATGTAGTACATGTCAATCTGTAACAAAATTAAATCATTCTGGCTGGTAAACATGGTATAGAATATTTGAAAAAAAAAAAAAACTAAACCTCTTATAGTTAGACAGTAGTAAATCAATGACAGACAAAACAAGCCTTCATTAAATGTTTCAATCTGAGCTTTATCAGGTTACATGGAGAAGTAGGTACTGATGAAGGCCAACAGTAGGGTTCTAAGAGGAAGATTGTGTTACATGACAGGGGTTGCAAGTGACTAGAGCTGTAGACTAGACAGTGTGGAAGAGAAGCAGAGGCAACATACGGTCAATCAGAGAATCCGAGTACAGTATCTACACTAGTAATTTTGTGGGACACAATGTTCTAGAATGTTGTTGGCAAGTGGTCTTGTTCAGAATGAATCTTACCATTTTGTTCTGGGTGATTTGCAGTTTATCTTTCAGTTTTTTGCAAGCGTAGTCCATATGACATTGTATAAGGGCTAGACATAGGGTCCTGCGAGCGTCAGTAGGTAGACACTGTGCTTGTCTGTAGAGGAACTTCAGTCTGGCATTCGCTTTCTTTACTACACTGTTCCCTATCAATTCTCCTGACATGCATGGGTCAAAGGGAATTCACAGATATTTTACTGACGAAACTGGAGAGATGGATTCCCCATTACACCGGACATTAAAATTATTTACCCTTCTCAGTTTATATTTCGTGCCAAAGAGTATGGCTTCTGTTTTCCCGAGGTGTAACGATAGTTTGTTGTCTACTAACCATTTGCTGCAGAACTCCAGTTCCAGTGTTAATACATTAGCTATATCTTGTGGGTCTTTACCTGACACTAACAGAGCACTGTCATCCGCATATAGTAGTTGTTTGCACTTGACACTGATGGGCATGTCGTTTACATAACACAGGAATAATAAAGGACCCAGAATACTACCTTGGGAACTCTACATGCTATCGGCAGTGGTTCTGATTCTGTTTTGTTGATTTTGACAATTTGTTTCCTATTGTTAAGATAGGACTTAAACCAGTCTATGGAACCTATGTCGATAGCTTGAAGTTTCTTACATAATACATTGTGGTTGACACTATCGAAGGCCTTTTGCAAGTCTAAAGTTACCATTCCTATGAGGTTCCCTATCGACATTTCAGTTCTCATGTAAACTATCAGATTAATTAGGGAGGTGTCGGTTGAGTAAGAGCTCCTAAAGCCTGATTGGTAAATATGAAGAATGTTGTTGTCATTAAGATACTTAACTACTTGACAGTACACCGCCCTCTCTAGAATTAAAACAATTTGCCACTTTAGTTGTTTCGTGGCATACCTCGTTATCGACATTTAGTACTATGTTAGATCTATCTACGGGTTTATGGCTATACCCCAACTGTTTTAGTTGTTGCCAGAGCTTTCTAGGGTTATTCTTGTACTCTTCGATTTTTGAGCAATAGTGCCTTGCCTTTGCTCCTTTTATAAGCCTCTGCACTCTGTTCCTCACCCTTTGGAATTCATTTAGCGCTTCAATATCCTGTCTGTTTGCCTTAAATCTTTTTATCAACTGGTCTCTGAATTTCATATTATCTAATATCTCAGTAGTCATCCAGGGTTCAGTTCTTTGTTTAATCCTAACCTCTTTAACTGGTGCAATATTATCAAGGATGGCAGTGAACGTTGTTTTGATTTTTTCCCAGGCATCATTTACGTCTGTGCAACTTATCAATGACCAGTCACAGTTGTGTAGCATATTTACCAGTGTTTCTTTACTGTAGTTTCTAGTTGACCTAATTTTTATTGTCCTGTGTAGGCCTATCCATTCCCTAGTGATTTTCCTGGTACAGTAAATGATGAACATAAGAAAGGAGGAACACTGCAGCAGGCCTGTTGGCCCATACTAGGCAGGTCCTTCACAATCCGTCCCACTAACAGAATATTTGCTCAACCCAATTTTCAATGCTACCCAAGAAATAAGCTTTGACAATTCTACCCACTCATGCGCGAGTCCCACTCAAATCCAACCCCTCTCACTCATGAATTTATCCAACCTAAATTTGAAACTACCCAAGGTCCTAGTTTCAATAACCCTACTAGGCAGACTGTTCCACTCATCAACTACCCTATTTCCAAACCAATACTTTCCTATATCCTTTCTAAATCTAAACTTATCTAACTTGAATCCATTATTGCGGGTTCTCTCTTGGAGAGATATCCTCAAGACCTTATTTATATCCCCTTTGTTAATACCCATTTTCCACTTTTATACCTCGATCATGTCTCCCCTCATTCTACGTCTTACAAGTGAATGTAATTTAAGGGTCTTCAATCTTTCTTCGTAAGGAAGATTTCTAATGCTATGTATTAATTTAGTCATTCTACGCTGAATGTTTTCTAACGAATTTATGTCCATTCTGTAATATGGAGACCAAAACTGAGCTGCGTAATCTAGGTGAGGCCTTACTAATGATGTATAAAGCTGTAATATAACCTCTGGACTTCTGTTGCTAACACTTCTTGATATAAATCCCAGTAATCTATTTGCCTTATTACGTACGCTTAGGCATTGCTGTCTTGGTTTAAGGTTGCTGCTTACCATCACCCCCAAGTCCTTCTCGCAATCTGTATGGCTAAGTTCTACGTTATTTAACTTATAAGTGCTTGGGTTATGGACACTCTCGAGCTTCAGAACCTTGCACTTATCTACATTGAACTGCATCTGCCACTTTTCTGACCACGAATTAAGTTTGTCTAAATCTTCCTGAAGTTCTATGACATCTATGTTTGAATCAATTATCCTACCTATCTTCGTGTCGTCGGCGAATTTGCTCATATCACTAGTAATTCCCTCGTCAAGGTCATTGATATATATTATAAATAACAATGGGCCTAAGACTGACCTGTGGTAATGACGCCTGACTGACTAATGTTCTCAGGGTGGTTACAGAGTATGTGGTCAATTAGGGTGGCTGAGAACTGTGTGATCCGGGTTGGTGTATTAATTAGTTGAGTGTAACTATTTAAATACAGAATTTGCTTATACCTTTTACATAGCCCGTTATTTTGCTGTTGAAAACAGATGTTGAAGTCTCCCAGTATTACTGTCTCCACATTATTATCAAGTCCGGACAAGATTAGATTTTGCCACCGAAGTGGCTAGTTTATTGTGCACCCCATATCCATCCTGTGGACGGTAGCGCAAGAGCATATGGATACACAAAAGGCCTAGGCACTAGGCCCCAAAGGGGTTAACAATTGTACATTTGGGTTTATATCTACATTTCAATTATCTGCTACAAGCAAATTTAGGAAATTTGCTTAGTACAATTGGTATCTTATTTCATGAATAAGATATCTTGACATGTCACATAGGTTATTATACTGTCTATCTCTATATTCCTCAATAAGTGGACAATTAAGCACATAGTGTTCAATTATTATTATTATTATTATAATCAAATAGAAGCGCTAAACCACAGGGGTTATACAGCGCTGCAGGTTATTGTAGGATGCAGGGAGAGTGGGTTGTAAGAGGGAGATGGACGATTAGTAGGGTATGGAGTGCAAGATGACGGTGGATTGTGCAGGGGAGGAGGGTAGCAAGAGATCGAGGTAGCAGGGACTGAGGGAGGTGCTAGAGGTATAATCTTCAGAGTTTGTGTAGTAAGTCAGTTTCTGTCAAAAAGTCAATGAGAGAGTCAGGATTAAAGGAGGGGCCATCTGCAAGAAGGGAAGGTAAAGAAAGGGCCGCAGAGCGAAGACGTCGTTGGAGGTAAATTCTGCGTGCTCGTTGATAGAGTGGGCAGTCCAACAGGATATGTCGAACAGACACTGGAACCTGACAATGCTCACAGAGAGGGGCAGGGAGCCTCTCCATGAGATACCCGTGAGTAAGACGAGTGTGGCCGATGCGAAGACGGGAGAGTGTAGTCTCCCAACCTCGACATTGGTGACAAGAAGAAGGCCAGAAACCTATAACCGGTTTAATAGACCAGCGTTGTTGCCAACGGGTGCGAAGGTGGGTAGCAATGACCGCAAAATAGTCCGTGAAAGGAACACCTCTATATGAAACTGGAAGGTCATGTACTGCTGACCGCGCAGCAGTACATGACCTTCCAGTTTCATATAGAGGTGTTCCTTTCACGGACTATTTTGCGGTCATTGCTACCCACCTTCGCACCCGTTGGCAACAACGCTGGTCTGACCTGCTGAATAACAAACTTCATTCTATTAAACCGGTTATAGGTTTCTGGCCTTCTTCTTGTCACCAATGTCGAGGTTGGGAGACTACTCTCTCCCGTCTTCGCATCGGCCACCTCGTCTTACTCACGGGTATCTCATGGAGAGGCTCCTGCCCCTCTCTGTGAGCATTGTCAGGTTCCAGTGTCTGTTCGACATATCCTGTTGGACTGCCCACTCTATCAACGAGCACGCAGAATTTACCTTCAACGACGTCTTCGCTCTGCGGCCCTTTCTTTACCTTCCCTTCTTGCAGATGGACCCTCCTTTAATCCTGACTCTCTTGTTGACTTTTTGACAGAAACTGACTTACTACACAAACTCTGAAGATTATACCTCTAGCACCTCCCTCAGTCCCTTCTACCTCGATCTCTTGCTACCCTCCTCCCCTGCACTACCCACCGTCATCTAGCACTCCATACCCTACTAATCGTCCATCTCCCTCTTACACCTCACTCTCCCTGCATCCTACAATAACCTGCAGCGCTGTATAACCCCTGTGGTTTAGCGCTTCTATTTGATTATAATAATAATGTGGGGACATAATTAAGTTACATAAAGATAATTAAATATGAAGATAAGATATGCTCAATGTAATATTATTGTGAATTTTTTTTACGTAATTTCCCAAATGTAGAACATATAAATGAATAATTTAATAATTGTGTATTAAAATGTGATGCTATTTGGACTCTTCGAGAAATTTCAAGTGAGGGGGTAAGCCAGAAGAGCCAGTAGGGACGCCGGGAGAGACGCCACTTGCAATTTGTGAACACTGGTTACTGGTTATAGTGGGAAATTCTGGTAATAATCGGGTGTTCTCGGAGGCCTAATGGAGTGCATCGGCCTCAATTCGTAATTTAGAAATTACTGACACGTTCCTGCTGAAGAATTTGGACAGGAAATTTGCGGGACCGCAAGAATTGCGTGTGGAGGACGAAAATAGAGGACTTCAATGAATCCTTCCCAACAATAACCTTAGCTAAGTGACGATTACCCATAATGTACAGTAGTTTTTGCGTTGGCCATCGTAAATTCTAGCTGCCAGGGGTTAAGTTAGGGTGTGTTCCATCAGCATTAAGTGTCTTCCAGTAATTAAATGGTAAGTAGTAATACAAAGTTCTTTTTTAATAACACTAATTGTTATCGCTAATCTTGACTAATTTGACAGAACACCGGTAGCAGAATGGTAGCGTAGGTGAAGTGATACGGCCGTAGACTAGGCTTGGGTTTATTGTCGAGAAGGGCAAGTGTACACAAGGATACAGAGGGTATGTGAGGAGTGTTGTGTGCCACATGTGACTACCCTCCCGGTCTCCTCACATACCCTCTGTATCCTCGTGTACACTTGCCCTTTTCGACAATAAACCAAGCCTTTGGCACCTTCACGCTACCATTCTGACCGTGTTCGTCAAATAGTCAAGATTAGCGATAACAGTGGTGGAAGCAGTGGGCCACGACAGAGGGTAGCGTGAAGGGGACCCACCGACCAGTCGATCATCCGACCAAGCCAGCCACTCACCCAAATTACTTGCAGGTAATAATTTAGGTAATGCCCTGTAAACCTCCTGCAGGTAATTTGCTAAGATAAGATTTCTTCGGATTTTTAACCCCGGAGGGTTAGCCACCCAGGATAACCCAAGAAAGTCAGTGCGTCATCGAGGACTGTCTGTCTTATTTCCATTGGGGTCCTCAATCTTCTCCCCCAGAATGCGACCCACACCAGTTGACTAACACCCAGGTACCTATTTGCTGCTATGTGAACATGACAACAGGTGTAAGGAAACACGTCGAAATGTTTCCACCCCGCCGGGAATCGAACCCGGGCCCTCCGTGTGTGAAGCGAGAGCTTTACCCACCAAGCCACAATTATTAAGCTGTATGAAGATAAGATTATTAAGTTCAATGATCATTCTAAGTAAGAAACTCTGAATTATTAAAACATATTAGGTCTAGATTTTTGTGAGAGTGGTGAAGAAGTGGGCAGTCGAAGGAGTTTCAGTTCAGTGACCTACTGTGACTTAAAGTCCCACTTACCTCACCCAAATTACTTGCGGGTAATAATTCAGGTAATGCCCTGTAAATCTCCTGCAGGTAATTTACTCACATAATAATAATAACAATTAATTTTCACAATTATTAAGCTGTATGAAGATTAGATTATTAAGTTCAATAATCATTCTAAGTAAAAAACTCTGAATTATTAAAACATATTGTCAAAATAATGGAACATTAACATAGGGAAGAAAAATGTTTAGTTCAGGAATGAATGTGGAGAGAGGAAGTGTTGGAATATGACTGCTGGATGGCAGGTTCATGAGTTACGATTTCTTAGGTCTTTTTAAATTTACTTGTCTCTAATTTCCAGGTCCTTTGTTTTATCTTCCCTTTTGTTTCATTAAACCTGGCAGGCATAATACTGTTGCTTGGATTTCTTTTAAACTCTTTAAGTATTGATGTATAATTTTTCTTATTCTTTGGGTAGTAATCCTAATTAGTACTGCTACCAGGCCACGGTGCCCCGTGGATTAGTGGCTAAAGCTCTCACTTCACAAGGCGAGTGTTCAGGTTCGAGTCCCAGCGAGGGCAGAAATATTGGGCGTGTTTCTTTACACCGGTTGTCTATGTTCCCCATCAGTAAAATGGGTACCTGGAAGTTAGTTGACTGGTGTGGGTCGCATCCTGGGACAAAACTGACTTAATTTGCCCGAAATGCTCTGCATAACAAGGGGCTTTCTATATAGTAGTATGTCATTGATGTCAGCTAGGCCTGTATCAACCTTGTACTTGTACTTGAAGAAATAAAGATATTATATTATTATTATTTATGAGTAACAATGTTAGTTATATGATATGCTAAAAACATATTATTCATCTGTTTTCCAATAATTTTCACTACTACCCTTCAGATGGCATCAAATAGGAAAAGGACGGTTAAAAATCTTTTCTTATCTTAACGAAGTGGTAGAGACAGAATCCATACATAGTTTTAAGGATAGGTATGATAAGGCTCACGCAGCCAAAAAGAGTGAAACCAGTAGCGGCCAGAGGAGAGGTCGGGCCAGTAACTTAGACTCGACCTTGGCAACAACAATTACGGAAGTGCTCAAACACTGCTTGTCCAAAATAATAGTTCACCACTAAATATAATTTTCTTTATTCTTTTTAAAAAATTTAAAACAGAAAATGTACCTGGTTTATATGTTAGGGTAAACAGTTATACATTTGTTAACTCCGATTAAGTAAGTTTGTAAGTTTATTCAGGTACAGGTAAACATAAATACAGTTACATAAATTATCATACATATCAGCATATGTGTAGATTACCTAAGATAACCCAAAAAAAGTCAAAGCTACTTATTTCCATTGACGTCCTTAACAATCCCCATTCAGGCACTGTATGACCCTTATAAGATTTTATTCGGGAATTAACCCCAGAAGGTTATTAACCCAGGATAACCCAATAAAGCCATGTAATCATTGAGATCAGTTAATCTGCTTCCCCAGGATGCGACCTGGTACCTACTGCTAAGTGAACAAGGGCAGCATGTAAACGAAACATGGGGATCTAACGGCTGTCGCCTTGAATAACATTTGTGTCTGGCTCTGGCATAACCAAATGGGCATCCTTCCATCTTAAAAGCAGGTTAATAGTGTTTCGACATTGCATGCAGACATTTATGTTGTCGCATCTGCTGTGTTGCGAGTGTGTGCGAAATGTTTCTCCAATGTATCCCTTATCGCACCCCCAGCCGAGAATAACGCAAACACACTTTGTTGAAGTTTTTTGGAGTTATCTTAGGTAATTTACACATAAGTTATTATGTAAAACAGCTGTGATCATCTGTAATGTTTGTAAATGTACCCAAATAAACTTACTTTTTTCCGAGTGCTAAATTTTAGTTTATGTGAAGTCCTTGATGGTAACAACTCTGATGGTGCCTCGGGCGAGTGATGTAAAGAATTTTTTATAAATTTGTCAATTAGGAAGGACCCGGTGTTGTTGTGTAGAGTTATAGATATGGACGACGCGTTGCTGGCAGTCTCCGATGAAGAATGTGGGGAAGTGGAGCTTTGAAAATGTTTATAAAATGAAGGTATGTTACGATCCCTCGATTAGTTGGTGTCCTGAATGGAGAAAAATTAATGAGATCGTTTTTATTTATAGGCTTTCTGAAATTTTTGAACCTGAAAGAATTATTGATTATATATGATGATGTCGAGGAATGGGACTTTCTCAGCTAAATAAGACATCTGTACTCACCTAATTGTACTCACCTAATTGTGGTTGCAGGGGTCGATACTCAGCTCCTGGCCCCGCCTCTTCGCTGTCTGCTACTGGGTCTCTGCTCTCCCTGCTCCATGAGCTTTATCATACCTTGTCTTAAAACTATGTATGGTTCCTGCCTTCACTATATCTTTCTCTAGACTATTCCACTTCCTGACTACGTGTGATGTATGTGTGTGTGTGTGTGTGTAACGAAACACTTCGAAATGTTTCGGCTGTGTACTCACCTAATTGTGGTTACAGGGGTCGAGACTCAGCTCCTGGCCCCGCCTCTTCTCTGTCCGCTACTGGGTCTCTGCTCTCCCTGCTCCATGAGCTTTATTATACCTCGTCTTAAAACTGTGTATGGTTCCTGCCTCCACTATATCTTTCTCTAGACTATTCCACTTCCTGACTACTCTGTGGCTGAAGAAATGCTTCCTAACATCCCTTTGACTCATCTGAGTCTTCAGCTTCCAGTTGTGTCCCCTTGTTTCTGTGTTCCCTCTCTGGAACATCCTGTCACTGTCTACGCCACACTTTCTGTATGACCCTGGTGGTTTAGCGCTTAGTTTTGATTATAATAAAAAAATTCCACACTTGGGTATATTTACTGTAGAAACGTTTCACCAGCTAGTGACTGCACCAGTCCAATAGAGACGAACCGTAGAACATGAAGAGTTTGAGGCAGTCTCTCAGCCTGGAAATGAGGGACTGATAACCTCAGCCTGGGACTGGTTACCTCAGACTCCTCATTTTCCACTGCTATGTGGACTGATGAATCCAAAAGTGTTACAGAGAGAGAAAGATAAAGCATCTTTTGGAATCTATGAGGAATCATGACGATGTAAAAAAACATTATTTATATTATATATTTAACTGAACAATATACAAGCCCCAGTAGCCTAGCTATACAAGATAACTAAATGAGAATACTAGCAATAGTGTTTTATCCCTATTATTTCATTATGTTTAATGTTCATCTGAAAGTACTTACTAGACCATATAAAACAGAAAGTCATTTCATAATTACGGAGTGGTTCGTCCATTTCATTGATGGATCAAAATCATGCTTGACTCAAAGTTGTCATGTTAACGCTCATCATGTCCATGAATTCCCTGGCAAACTTATGGTCCAAAAAACGGTTTGAAAACCCCATGGTCAAGTCCAAGCGTCCATTGAGGCTGTGGGCAAAAAAACATATGAAACTGTTCATGCATCGTATAGATGAGAGTCGAGTGAGCTTCACAACCTTCACAAAGTCACCCTCACCAGTGAACAATGGCGTCACGTCACCCATATTTGATACAGTGTAATACCTGTCAGGCGTTCCTGGCTTTTAAAATATCCATCAAAAATTTCAGATTTTGATTTTTCCATCAACTTAAGAGCCACAACTTGCAGGGGGCGGCGCTCATTCAAATGAGAATGTAATTTCTTGTGAAACTCCTTTACTGTAGGCCAAAAATTGGACATTAGGTTATCAGAGGTTTTGAAAGAGGTCCTGAAGCCAAATGTAGGAACATGATTGCCGTAAATACCTGTGGTATCACCTTCATAATATCGTCTTAAGTTGATGTCATGACCGGCCCGAAAATTAATTTCATGTGGCACCTCACAATGATCATTAAGCAGATTAATGAGGGTGGCGTTGATGACACCTACGAGTCCAGAGTGAAGCGTAACTCCCTCTTCTTTGCACTTTCGACGAAAAGAATGCGTTAGATTCTTGTCGAACTGAATATTAACAAAGCAGGTTTTCACATCGGTTCGTCCTGAAACAGGAAAGGCATCCAGGAAAAGAGGACGAGTTTCAGCACCATCCTGAAATTCCTTTCTGACTCTTTCCTTGAGTTCCGGATCTCCCAACAACTTTTGTCTTTGCTCTTCGTAAAGTTTCTGAGTTTGCTCGTCACCAACGAGCTTCCCCACCTGTTCTTCGTCGTTCACAGGGCGGCCGGCTACCATATCGTCTAGAATGGTATGCACCAGGTTGCAGATATTGATATTAGTGAACCCGTCAGCTAACGAATGGTGGATACCAAACATGAGAGCGTAATTATGAGAGAAAATCGAATCCAGATCGGTGGAGGATGGTGCAGGTGGCAGGGCGAGGAGCCTCACACACCACATGGGTCCCTCAGATGTGTTGTAGATGTAGTGAGTCAGCTCCTCCTCCACTTCCTCCGTCTTTCTTTGTTCCACAATCTGTTGAAAATCATACATACACATGACAGCTGTTATGTCATACGGGATATCTTACCCACCGTATTTTAAAATGACACCCATCTTGTATTCAGGTTTTTGAAAGTAGGTAGTGGTACTGAAGACAAATGATTCAGAAAATCGACAAAGTAATGAATAAGACACTTGTGCAACACTTGGGTATAAACATACTCAAGTGTTGCATAACTGTCTCATTCATCAGGTAGTGAGTGGTACGTTTACTGTACCAAAAAGCTTAACAAACAACAAATTTCCATATACAAAAATTATGATGTTTTTTATGCACTCAGTGGTGATATTGGAAGCAAGGTACGTTAATTTAAATAAAAAATCTAATGGAAAAATAGATATGATTTTTAAACTATTAAAAAATGATGGACAGATAATACATATATACAAACATACAAAGCATACTAATTTGATAAAGACTGAGTTACTACAGAAGGATACAAGTATGAACAAGACCAGATACCTTGAAGTCGAGGTTACAACCATTCATTTGTCGGAGCCACAGCTGTCCATCACGTTGACCAAGACAGACCCTCAGCACCTCAACCTTCCTGCAGACGCCATCACCAGGTTAGGTTTGGTAAGGTTCACCATCGTTACCATATAATAATAGCCCAGGAAAAAATATTTCATTTTTCACATACACGTTCATACATTATTAGATAAATCAGAATCATTGTAAGTCTAAAAACATATAGTGGAGCTATCTTATTTTTTACACTTTTATATATGGTATATAAAAAAGGATACATCACATCAACAATAGTCTGGTACTGTCCTATATGACAGATACACTTGCTCGTACATGAATATTACTACACCTATTTACATGGAGAGAGTTCCAGGGGTCAACGCCCCTGCGGCCCGGGCTGACATACACACTTATGCATATGCATAGACATACATAAACACATACAATACGTACACATATATACATATACATGTATGTATATGTATATATGAGGGGTGAGAGGCTAGGACTTTATTGCCCTAAGGAAAGCTTTCGACACTGTAAACCACGGCATCCTACTCCACAAACTTGACCACTATGGTATAAGAGGTCATGCATTTGCATATTTCAAATCCTACCTTACTAATAGGTATCAGTATGTCACCATTAAAGACACAACCTCCTCGACACGACCACTTGATACTGGAGTACCACAGGGAAGTGTCCTTGGTCCCCTGCTCTTCCTCTTATACATCAATGATCTTCCCAATGTATCACAGCACCTGAAACCAATACTCTTTGCTGACGACACGACTTATGTCATCTCCCACACAAATCTTGCCATGCTCAACACCATTGTTAATGACGAATTACTAAAAATATCTACATGGATGACAGCCAATAAACTTACACTCAACACTGATAAGACCTTCTATATTATGTTTGGTAACAGAGCAGGTGATGCACAATTAAACATTAAGATCAACAACACTACTATTGCTAAACATAATGAGGGCAAATTCCTGGGCCTTCACCTCGACAGTAACCTGAAATTCAGCACTCATATCCAACACATAACAAAGAAAGTGTCCAAAAATGTGGGGATCCTCTCTAAGATACGTTACTATGTACCACAATCAGCCCTACTCACACTACACTATTCACTCATCTATCCCTACCTCACATATGCCATTTGTGCTTGGGAATCAACAGCAATTACCCACCTAAAGCCAATAATAACCCAACAAAAAGCCGCAGTAAGAATTATCACGCAATCTAACGCTAGGCAACCCCTTCCCCTCTTCAAAGACCTAAACTTACTCACTGTTCATAACATCCACACTTAATACTCTGCAATCTACATTTATAGAACCATAAATTCCAACTTTAACCCTGAGCTAAAACACTTTCTTGACAGTTGTGACAGGACGCATAGACTAAATCTATACAAAAATTCAATGTACATAAAAGGGCCTAAAATCTGGAACTCCCTGCCTGAAAACTCTAGAACTACAGACACAACCTCCATTTTAAAAAGCACCGTTAAAAAATATCTTATCTCACTTACGCACCCAACCGGTAGCTAACCACATGAAAACTACTTTATCTTGCACATATCCACAGCAAAATACACTTATTGATATCTGTGATTCCCCTTAATTTGCACATGACTGTAACCAAAATTCTAATATAACTATTGCTTCATAAATGATCAGGCATATGGTTACTGTCTTGAACACTATGTGCTTAATTGTTCACTTATTGAGAAATAGTATAGAGATAGACAGTATAATAACCTATGTGACATGTCAAGATATCTTATTAATGAAAATAAGATACCAGATATACTAAGCAAATTCCCTAAATTTTCTTGTAACAGATAAATGAAATGTAGATATAAATCCAAATGTACAATTGTTAAGCCTTTTGGGGCCTAGTGCCTAGGCCTTTTGTGTATCCATATGCTCTTGCGCTACCGTCCACAAGATGGATATGGGGTGCACAATAAACTAGCCACTTCGGTGGCAAAATCTAAAATCTTCATAATTCTTAAGCTAGTCATAAGTTTGCCTAAGACACTCCAGTATAGAAACTGTATCATGCCAACACGTCATTTCCATTAATATATAAACTTAATTGTTAAATTCTTAAATTTTTAAACTACCTCAATTTTGTTAACTTAGTTAATCACTACAATTACCTAACCTTAATACCATTATAATCATTGTGTCACTATAGAGTAAGATCTAGTATAAGACTGCCTGAAATGCCTAAGCATACCTAGGCATATTATTGGCCTTCTTGTAATACTTACTTCATAAAATGTCTAAATAACATAATATGTAAACCCCACTTTGTAATATTTTCAGAAATAAAGTTGATTGATTGATTGATTGAAGAGCT
Organism: Cherax destructor; assembly: GCA_009830355.1. Lineage (NCBI taxonomy): Eukaryota > Metazoa > Arthropoda > Malacostraca > Decapoda > Parastacidae > Cherax > Cherax destructor. The sequence continues at coordinate 92,590 of WNWK01005796.1, read as the reverse complement.
GGTACATGATAAGAAAGAGAGTGAATGCATATAGAGGTACCAAGGTTCCCTACCTGAACAGGTGAGTAAGAGCTGAGTACACCAGGTCATGGTGAAGAGGCTGGCATGAAGCCAGGTGTAACGTGTAGCAGGTTAGGTACAACCGGTTCCGGTGACCTAGTTCCATTAATTCCTCAATCAGGGTGACCGGACGCAGCCACTGGACCTCACTGCTGCTCATCGTCACACTAGTAAGTAAGTAAGTTTATTCAGGTACAGGTACACATAAATAGTTACATAAATTACCATACATAGCAGCATGTGTAGATTACCTAGGATAACCCAAAAATGTCAGACTGCTGCACACGCTGTTTTCCTCACTGTCTGCTGCACACGCTGTTTTCCTCACTGTCTGCTGCACACGCTGCTCGCCTCACGCTGTTCTCTGAGGGGAAGATACATTTCTAAGATTAATTTCTAAGTATTAACATCTAACCCACACTCTGTACAATTTGTTTTTTTAAGACGACATTGTCTGTTAGTCAAGAAATGCTTTAGAAACGGTATTATGACTTTTATTCTTCACAGTCATAGTTACATTATGAAAACAAAAGCTAGTTATGCTTTCCTAGATTTTCCTTCCCCACCAACACAATACAGTAATTTGAAAAATTGTGGAGGATGGGCGAGTTGTCCCTCAGATCAACAGCCGTTTTCTGTAAAGTCACGAGCGTCAGCAATACAGGGACACTTGGTGACCTTCAATCTTCTAGTTACGAAATTTTCTCATAGTCCAGGATATATATAATATACAGACTATAAAACATTAATCTCTGCTAACTCGCCCGTCTAGGAAAACAACTTTTGAAGGAGTTCATATGCGTTTAGCTTACACATTTGTTAAAATAAGGTGTAGGATGCACTCACCTGGACCAGAGATATGAGCCTCCACTCGCATACTGATTGTTGCTGGGTTGAAGACACTGATAGCTACAAATATATGATCGACGTCACTCAACCTACCGCCGGATCGTTTTCCCTGTAACAGTAAATGTATTTATTCAATGTTATGTCATTTCTGCGCCGCTCTTACATTTAGAACAGTTTTCCTTGCAAAATCGATGGTTACAGTAGACGGAGGAATGAGGTTAGGCGCCAAACATGAAATTTACTTATCTAATCATCAACTATAAATATTTTATCAAAACGCCACATATCTAAATTTACTGGCTGACCACAACATGTAAAAGCTTCTTTCAATACATGGTATAGTGCTCTTTTTATTTCTAGCTTTTTTCAGATTTGGAGGTAAGGCGATCTACAACTAGTTACATAAGTAAGTAAGTAAGTTTATTCAGGTATACACAAAATACATTTACATACATTATGATACATAGCAGCATATGTGTAGAGAACATAGGATAACCCAAAAAAGTCAGACAGAGTGACTTATTTCTCGGTTAGTACCGTATTTTTTTCGTATTCTAGGTTCAATCTACATAATGTATAATTTTATATACCAATAATTTATGTAAATCCTCAAGACCATTGCAAAAATTTTGTATGTTGTGTATGTAAAGCCTAAAGTAAGAATTTACTAAATTACTCATAGTGGTTAACGCGGTCGGCTAATGCAAGAGAGGACAGGGGGGGGGGGAAGAGGGGTTTAATCCCATTACAAGCCAAAACTCTTTACACCAGCTACCGCTTTTACCTAGCAGCAGATACCTTGAAGTTAGTTGAGTGTTGTGTATCGCATCCTGGGGGAGGATCTAAGAAGGACCTTTGCCACCCACTTGGAAATAACCTACACTGGTTGGTTTTCTGAATGTACATACTCATATTGAAACGCTTTCAAGTAGCAACGGATTATGGCATTCCACGCGAGACCTAAATTTACTCTACGTCAAATGTGATATATATTTTTACACAAGAGACGATGAAAATGCATGCAAGAAGCTGAACTACTTCATAATTGTATTGGAAAACTAATAAAACTGCATTATAGGGTTATATGCACCCTAATGTATAATGAATATATTTTGAGCAATATTAAAATTAATACATTCCTTCAATATATTGTTATACTGTCATGCAGTAAGATTATATATATATATATATATATATATATATATATATATATATATATATATATATATATATATATATATATATATATATATACATATATATATATAGGCACCTCACCCAACAAATCACTTGTTGTTGTTATGGATATTTGATATAAATTTTACAAGTCATGTACAACCGGTTAGGTTGGAGTTGAATGGTATAAAATACCGATACGATGGAAAAACTTCATCGTTATCTTACATAGCAACAAACCTACTTGCCCATTCCAGGCAAGTCCTTAAACCCATCCTATTCTCGGTATTCTCCACCTGACCCTTCGCATCACTATGCTCCATATATATTCTCTGCTCCATATATATTCTATGCTCCATATATATTCTCTGTTTGTAACTTGATGAAGTCCACTATGTGGGCGAGCCTAGTCAATAAAGGATCGCATTATACTGCACTTGTGTCGATTTTTTTTCAACCGGTTAGGTTGCCTAATTATAGCTTTGGGAATGAGCAGTCAGGTTGTTTGGTTAGTAGGTATCGACTACACGGGTCATTAAGGCTGCATGTCACCAGTTCACAACCAATGAAGAATATTTTAATGCCCTGAGCAGTTAGCTGATAGAAATCTAACATAATGTTAACTTTATCAACACAAGCATTCTCAACCTGAGTCAAAATGTTCGTGAATGAGAAAAACAAAATCAGGTAATTGGGTGTCCCTGAAGGAGGACCTTTCATTGGCTGCATGAATTTGTTTCTTGTTTTTTCTTCCTCCAACTTTTCATTTTTTTTCACATTCTACATGTGCTATATAACACCTATAGATTTAGTACTTTCCTCTCCTTAAAGTATAACAGCTGTGGACGATATCAATCTTCAGTGGCTGATGCATCGTATAAAATGGATGCAACGTTTCATGGGTTTAGGCGGTGTAGGTGCAAAATTTATTGGATTATGTACAATAACTGGACAGTGTATCTTCTGGTCAGCTTCAAGTTTTAGTGCTGATGTGTTTTCCACAAAGGAAACAATCTCGTGATGCTGGTTTGTGTTAGTTATCATGTTACTTTTAATAATCAGATTGGCTTCTGTGAAATAACTGAAAAATGTCTTGTTCTGTAACTTACTAACTTACTTATTACTTACTGTACTTATTTTCTTAAAAGTTAATCGGTTTTATTAAGAGAAAAGTTGGACTGATTTTGGCCTTTGAAGATCCTAGTTCTTTGTGGGGAAGAAATTAAAAGAACTGAAATTCTAGTTTTCATGTGATAATTCATGTGATAATAAGCTGCTTCAAGCTTAATGTGTTTGTCTCTCTGGCTCCTCTGATTATTATTATAATACAAAAGAGGCGCTAAACCTTCAAGGGTCATACAGCGTTGCTTGGCTCCTCTGAAAGATTTTAATTAGATTTGGTCTGTGTATGTGCTAATTTCAGCGCTGTTATGACCCTGGTGGGTTTAGCGCTTAGTTTTGATACTAATGTTTCCTAATTTACCATTTTTATTGAAGAAATTTGGAGATCATTTTCTATATGATGAGTTGTGAATGTCTCATCTGATTCCCTTCTAATCTCCAGTCCATTATCAACTTATGCCGCACCCTGTACCATTCCAATCGCGCGTGGGGGGGGAGGGGATTATACAATACTAGGATATCTTTCTCGAATCACGAAGCCGAACCACATCTGGTTATTGCATCACCACCTGTATAACTTACAGGTGGTGCTGTACCGTGTGCCTGTATACAATATCCCTCTTGAATATTGATTTGCTGTCATTAGTAACTCTTAAATGATTCGTCGAAAAGGACAACAAAGTGAGAATTGTGTAGAGCATCAGTCACTTCACACAAGCTGTGAGATAATCTAGTATTGGTTTACCACTCGGGAATATTTTACCTGTTTCTGAATCGGAATCTCAAGATTTGACCTACATCTTGATTGAAAGTTTATGGTTGATGGATTACTGTGATGTGCAGAGTACACATGGTTGATGGAATACTGTGATGTGCGGAGTACACATGGTTGATGGATTACTGTGATGTGCAGAGTACACATGGTTGATGGATTACTGTGATGTGCAGAGTACACATGGTTGATGGATTACTGTGATGTGCAGAGTACACATGGTTGATGGATTACTGTGATGTGCAGAGTACACATGGTTGATGGATTACTGTGATGTGCAGAGTACACATGGTTGATGGATTACTGTGATGTGCAGAGTACACATGGTTGATGGATTACTGTGATGTGCGAGTACACATGGTTGATGGATTACTGTGATGTGCAGAGTACACATGGTTGATGGATTACTGTGATGTGCAGAGTACACATGGTTGATGGATTACTGTGATGTGCAGAGTACACATGGTTGATGGATTACTGTGATGTGCAGAGTACACATGGTTGATGGATTACTGTGATGTGCAGAGTACACACAGTTACTGACTTCAAGCATTTTATTTAATTTTTGAAAAGGGAATGGGTTGCTCCGGTGGCTTGGTGGCTAAAGCTCTCGCTTCACACACAGAGGGCCCGGATTCGATTCCCGGCAGGGTGGAAACATTTCGACACGATTCTTTACACCTGCTGTCCTGTTCACCAAGCAGCAAATAGGTACCTGGGTGTTAGTCGACTGGTGTGGGTCGCATCCTGGGGGGTGGTAGTATACCTTAGATAGGGCTGGACTTGAAAATGAGCTGAGGGAGGATACCAGTTCTTAGTCTGTAAAAGTGATCAGTGTAAAGGAAGAAAGTGGGTTCTGTTTCCCCACTCTGAATATCAGTAGTTGTCGAGTGATCTTCAGAAGACACACATGCAACACTTGAGTATCTGCACATGTGTCTTACTCATGTGTCGTCCTCACTGTATTAACGGCATTGTATACCATTAATACAGTGATGACGACGACTCTCAGATGTGTCTCCACTTGGTTCTAATGATCACACTTCGCTGTATCAAAGTAATGTTTTTTTTTCTTTATTACGTGAATTGGAAATATACTTGTGCGTGCTGACTAACAAACAAAAGAAAGGTGAGGTTAACATGATTAACGATAAAAAAATTTTTTATTAATTTTTATTTGAGTTTGGTAATAAAGTAAAAGGTTTTGACTAATGTATGTCACAGGAAGTATCCTCCAGGGTACAATGGAGTCAACCGTGATATGGCGAGGTAAGACATATTATGGTGACGTGAGACATATTATGAAGAGGTGAGACATATTATGGAGAGTTGAGAAATATGGTAATATGTGATTATGGTTATATGAAACACGATGGTGAGGTCAGACATCAGGAACAAGGAGGCCACACCCCGTTATTGGGAGGTCAGACATCAGGAGCAAGGAGGCCACACCCTGTTATTGTGAGGTCAGACATCATGAACAAGGAGACCACGCCCCGTTATTGTGAGGTCAGAGATCAGGAGCAAGGAGGCCACACCCTGTTATTGTGAGGTTAGACATCAGGAACAAGACCACGCCCCGTTATTGTGAGGTCAGAGATCAGGAGCAAGGAGGCCACACCCTGTTATTGTGAGGTCAGACATCAGGAACTAGGAGACCACACCCCGTTATTGTGAGGTCAGACACAGGGTCGTGCAGCACCGCCTCCCTCACCACCTCCATGCCAGTAACCACCTCACCGAAGGGGCAATGCGACTTGCCCGCTGGCTCGCTTCTACTGCAGATGCAGAAGAGAGAGTCGTACTCGGGATGACCTCCTCCCGCCCCCTGCAGCAGACCTTCCCGCTCCTCTCCCACGAAGTCACCGCCCCATTCCAGGTCGTCCATCAACCCGCGGGTACACCGCGTCTTTAGCCAGGCTTCCTTCGACGTTCCAAATGGATCAGGCACCAGGTAGCTTCCCCCGACTATATACTCTCCTGGTCTTCCTTTGTTGCCCACATACTCGAACTTCGAGCCTAGGAAGGAGGGGCCGAGGGTGGCCAGACAGAGAGCTTTGAAGTGCTGGGCTCGACGTAGACGAGGCCACAGGCGGATTACCAGTCTGCCCAGGTAGTGCTGGCTAGCACTTACCTCCAGGTAAACAAGTAGACCTGTCGCTTCCACGAAACTCTCCAACATAGACAGCTGCAAAAGTTAAATTCCGGTTTAAGAAAAATGAAATGTGAAAAATGGAACTAATTTTAAAATCTATTGAGGTTATATTTGCTTTAATGCATTTTTATCCTCAGTCAAAAGAAAAATGCTATAAAATATCGAGACGATGGAACCAAACACACCGTTCCTTGATCTACCTTGTCATTCCTTTGATCAAACCTGATTACCTCCCACTCTATAATACTCTACATTGCATCCTCACCTCCCTTTCAGAGTTCAGGCACTGTATCTCCCACCTCCAGGGCTCAAGTCCAGTTACTCTGAATCCCTTCACAAATGTGACCATGAGTGCCCTTCGCTAGGATATAAGTCTTCATTTTAGTGGAGGGGGGGGGAAGGAATGAAACATACGAAAAAATATAAAATGTATTCTTACCTGCACGCTGAGGTGAGACTGAGTGAGACAGTGAGAGAGAGGAGACACTAAGAGATAATTGTCTTCACGTCTCATGTCTGCCTGCCTCCCGTCTGCGCTCACTGCTCGGCATATCAGAGGCCACAACAGCAGCAGGCCCGCAGAGCTGCTTCCTGCAGCACCTGGAGCACTGCTAGTTGCAATTTCACCTGCAGCAGCAGCAACAGCATCATTTACTGAAGTATGTGTAAAAACAGAGCTTGTAGTCTGACGGTTTCCGGTGATGGCATCTTTTGCGGTGCCACCTGCAGCTACAGTGTCGCTCCCTTTCGTGTTGCTTTGAACGTGGCCTCTTACAGTGCCACTCCCAGCCTTACTTGCAGTGCCACTCCCAGCCTTACTTGCAGTGCCACTACCAGCCTTACTTGAAGTGCCACTACCGGCCTTACTTGCAGTGCCACTATCAGCCTTATTTGCAGTGCCACTATCAGCCTTACTTGCAGTGCCACTATCAGCCTTACTTGCAGTGCCACTACCAGCCTTACTTGCAGTGCCACTACCAGCCTTACTTACAGTGCCACTACCAGCCTTACTTGCAGTGACACTACCAGCCTTACTTGCAGTGCCCCTACCAGCCTTACTTGCAGTATCACTACCAGCCTTACTTGCAGTGCCACTATCAGCCTTACTTGCAGTGCCACTACCAGCCTTACTTGCAGTATCACTACCAGCCTTACTTGCAGTGCCACTACCAGCCTTACTTGTAGTGCCACTACCAGCCTTGCTTACAGTGCCACTATCAGCCTTACTTACAGTGTCACTACCTATACCAGTTTTATTTACAGTGTCATCACTTGCACCACCTGTACCATCTCCACGTATAGTGCCACCATCTACATCATCTCCACTTACAATATCACCATTTACACTGCCTTCACTTACAGTAACACCCCCTCCACTTAGAGTGCCAGCCTCACATGCAGTATCACAACCACCTCCACTTAAAGTGCCACCTCCTACATTACCCGCACTTACGCCGCTGCCACTTCCACTGATAGTGTCACCTACACTACCTTCACTTACAGTGCCACCATCTACAGTACGTCTCCTTACATCGTCACCACCTACACTACCCCCACCTGCAGTGCCGTCACCCACATTGCCTGCACTTGCAGTGCTTCCACCTACCGTTTCACTCGCATCATCCTGACTGCCTTTAGACACAGGCTGTGTTTCACCTTTTCCGGCCTCACCACTATCATTTACAGCTTCAGCACCTTCGTCAGCACCCTCTGCGTCATCCCCTACGTCACCCAGCTCTTCTCCCGGAGGACGACACTGGGAGATCCACCCAGGACAGAGACTATGCAGTCTGGTCTCTGATAACAGGACGGCATCGACGTCTGTCAGGTTCTTGGCCTCTGAGGAAAATTCGAAGAGTTCTACGTCGAGATCGAAGATGTTCTTGCTCTCCTGGCACAACCAGACGAGGTTGACGACGCAGCGATGCAGGCAGGCCACTGTTCTGCTGCTGCTCGCCTTCAGTGCTGCCTGAAGGTGCTGCACGCGGGTCTGGATGGCCTGCTTCCTCTCCAGGATGAAATCGACGGCGTGAAGGACGCGGTGTCCCTGCTGCAGGTGCTGGTGCAGGAGGCAGCTGCCGCACACCAGCACAGCGCACTGCCGACACCAGTAGCACAACTGCTCCCCGTGGATGCTGCACACTCCGTGCTGCTCAACCTGCAGAGGGCAAAAGTGGAAATTCAGTGCAGCTCCCGTCTTTACAGGTTGATTTTCCATGTGCTCAATGGCCCTTATGCGCTTCCCAGTGAGCATGACACAGCTATCTTACAAAGCTCCTCTACACAATGTGATATTTTTTTTAATAAAGTGCTTCGAAAATTGAATAACGCCTATAATGAAGGCCTTTCCATGCAATTTTGGATATATTTTTTCAATCTCATTTACAAAAAAAAAATCGCTCTATACAGAGGAGACTGCGAGGAAATATTTACTTCCACCAGTAAACATTAACATCAGAACATCATGTTGTCTGAGAACGTCAAATAAAGCTTCATGAACACAACAGTAAGCAACAGAAACATTCTTGATGTAACTGTTAACAGAGCTAAGTCATCAACGCACAATAACAACAGTAACAGACATCGTGGTTGTTTCTGTTAACTGAAACTAAGTCACAAACACATAAAACAACAGAAGTAAACATCTACAAGTGCAACACGTGCGAGGCAACACCTGGAGGTCAGTGGTCTGTTGTGAGAGGTCGAGGACGGCGTAGTTGACGGGGAGGTGTTGTGTGAGGAGGGTGGAGTGGGTGCTCCTGCAGGAGGGGCAGCAGAGAGGTCCGGCAGCCTCCACACTGGACAAACACACACGGCAGAAGGTGTGACCGCAGGGAAGCACCAGGGGTTCCCGCACCTTCGTTTCGTACACCTCGGAGCAAACGCCGCACCTCACGGCTAAGTCCAGGCCCGTTGACCACCGCTGTCAGTGGAAGAGAGAAGTCAAACAGACATACAGCCAAGTTTATAACTGTCTAACTCTGGCTTCAATAATTGTTACCTTGTTTAAAGCAAGTGTTTTGATAATAATGTATGTCGCGAGTGGTGACGAAAATACTGTTGGTGTTGCTGTTTGTTCAAGGTACTTGTGTTGCAGGTCTCTGGTTGATGGTTCAAGTGTACTTGTGTTGCAGGTCTTTGGTTGATGGTTCAAGTGTACTTGTGTTGCAGATCTCTGGTTGATGGTTCAAGTGTACTTGTGTTGCAGGTCTCTGGTTGATGGCTCAAGTGTACTTGTGTTGCAGGTCTTTGGTTGATGGTTCAAGTGTACTTGTGTTGCAGATCTCTGGTTGATGGTTCAAGTGTACTTGTGTTGCAGGTCTCTGGTTGATGGTTGTTCAATCCCAGCCCTCGTAAGGACTTTTCCAGCCACTGTAGTGTTGTAACTGGAAGGACACACATTACAAAACAACCTTTTATTGAGACGTAGCTGCTATGTGTAACGCTTTATCAAGTCAACAGTATTGACATTACTCTTCTTCCCTCCTCTTCTTCTTCATCAGGATACGTGCAGTTTGCTTCTAGATTACGTGAACTCTACTTTATATTCACTCAGTGTCTTAAAGACCATTGTGTTGTTATTAAGGTTGTACAGATCACATGAAAACTCAATAATTCTGATGTAGTGACTGGTGTTGTACAGGTGACAGAGACTTAATAGGTCTAGTGTAGTACTGGTTCTGTACAGGTACAATTCAGCCTTAACCTTCAGCGTGTTGTGAATGAACTATGCCAGTGAATTTGGTTGATTTGCAAACTAGGAAAAATAGAAAACTTATATAACTTGCTAGAGTGAGGGAGAGACACGATAAGAAGTGAAGAATTAACTTAGACGAAGAACAGAGACCCTCATTATCACCGTAAGAGAACACCGTGTCAACATACGTGGACCAAGGCTCTCCAACCTGTTTTTACCAAACCATTATTAAAAGTGCGGCTTTACCTTGATGGTGGGGTGCTCTTGATCCTAGTAAATAGAGCAATCCTTCATTTCCTCGGACCAAACCTAATTAAATGTCATTCCTCAAGCCCCGTATGACCCTTACTGGTACCGCACTGCCAGACGACAATGATAATAATAATAATAAAAATAATATGATAAATAACAAAAAGATATTACTCCAGACGTTACTGGTTCGGTACATGTTGTACATATTTGATCCAGCAGGTTGTGATGGGTGTGTGAGAGGCAGCGGGCAGCTTAGCACCAACACAATTCAGTTTTCTTCGTGGCAAGTCAATCTCTATTGCTATGATCTACCAGCCTCATGTTGAAGGCAACTGAGCCTGAGTAAGCAGTTGAACTGCTTGTTCTTCAACTTGTTCTAATGTTCTTTATCCTGTTATAATCTTCTTTATCTTACTATATCCTTCATTATCCTGTTATATTCTTTTTTATCCTGTTATATGTTCTTATATCCTACAAACTTATATATTTCCTTATTACACAGTGATTCACAAAGTCATTCAACACAAGGAGTGGTGGAGGCACGGGTTTAGCGCTTCCCGTTAATATCATAACTTCACCTGTATTTAATTATCAGTACAGCCAAAACTAACAATAAATTTGTTCTTCTCGATATTTTCTGTAGTCATTTTGTAGTTTTTTTTTTATTTTTTGTCAACTCCTATGAGGTATTCGCAGAAAGGGGATACCAACTGTATAGTGGTTGTTGGGTATTCCCGGAAAGGGGATACCAACTGTATAGTGGTTGTTGGGTATTCCCGGAAAGGGGATACCTACTGTATAGTGGTTGTTGGGTATTCCCGGAAAGGGGATACCTACTGTATAGTGGTCGTTGGGTATTCCCGGAAAGGGGATACCTACTGTATAGTGGTTGTTGGGTATTCCCGGAAAGGGGATACCTACTGTATAGTGGTTGTTGGGTATTCCCGGAAAGGGGATACCTACTGTATAGTGGTTGTTGGGTATTCCCGGAAAGGGGATACCTACTGTATAGTGGTCGTTGGGTATTCCCAAAAAGGGGATACCTACTGTATAGTGGTTGTTGGGTATTCCCGGAAAGGGGATACCTACTGTATAGTGGTTGTTGGGTATTCCCGGAAAGGGGATACCTACTGTATAGTGGTTGTTGGGTATTCCCGGAAAGGGGATACCTACTGTATAGTGGTTGTTGGGTATTCCCGGAAAGGGGATACCTACTGTATAGTGGTTGTTGGGTATTCCCGGAAAGGGGATACCTACTGTATAGTTGTTGTTGGGTATTCCCGGAAAGGGGATACCTACTGTATAGTGGTTGTTGGGTATTCCCGGAAAGGGGATACCTACTGTATAGTGGTTGTTGGGTATTCCCGGAAAGGGGATACCTACTGTATAGTGGTTGTTGGGTATTCCCGGAAAGGGGATACCTACTGTATAGTGGTTGTTGGGTATTCCCGGAAAGGGATACCTACTGTATAGTGGTTGTTGGGTATTCCCGGAAAGGGATACCTACTGTATAGTGGTTGTTGGGTATTCCGGAAAGGGATACCTACTGTATAGTGGTTGTTGGGTATTCCCAGAAAGGGGATACCTACTGTATAGTGGTTGTTGGGTATTCCCGGAAAGGGGATACCTACTGTATAGTGGTTGTTGGGTATTCCCAGAAAGGGGATACCTACTGTATTGTGGTTATCGATTTTGTTTTCTTTCTGGCTGGGTTTCCATGCAGTAACCTGAGAAGGCTTCGTCTCATCAGCTTCCAGCTGTCGCCACTGACACGTCGTACTCAGGCGAAGGTTCCAACTCTTACTGGGCTCTATACACATTAGTTATTATTTTGGCCACTAGTATGTTATTTCTATACCCCATTTAATTTACAGGTTAATATTTGTTAGCTTACCTCAGCTCATTTCAAAATCCAGCCTTCTCTATGGTATACTACAACCTCTTCCTTCCCCAGGATAGGACCTCTCAAGTCAGTACCTATTTACTGCTAGATAAACAAGAGCGACAGGTGTACGTACATAGCCTCGTGTCCCTGCCGCCTTAATATTGAACTCGCTGTATTCGATTGTGAACCGACGGCACTAGCACTAAGCTACGAATGACTTAAATTTACTGGATAACAGAGTTTAGGCATGTCTTAGATAGGATAGACTAGGCTGTTTACAAAGTTCGTCATAATACCACTGGAATACCATTAAATATGCACTGTAAAACCACTGTCAGACCAGAAGAACACCATTTATACACTCCAAACATGTGCTAACTAATCAAGCTTAATATTTAAGTCACAACTCTAAAATTGGAAAAGTAAATTGGAGTAAGTTTGGCTCCGTCTCGGACTGTTGTACTCGGCAGTGGCCTAGTTGTGTTTCAGGACTTGTTGAACTGTTCCAGCTACAACACTGTAATTCAGTCTTGTAGGTTGGACGAGGTGATGATCACGGAACCAGGTTATATTACTGGTATGAGTCGGCGTCACTGTAAATCAGTCACCGTGACAGTGTAAACGTTTCACCGTGACAGTGTAAACGTTTCACTGTGTCAGTGTAAACGTTTCACCGTGTCAGTGTAAACGTATCTCCGTGACAGTGTAAACGTTTCACCGTGTCAGTGTAAACGTTTCACCGTGTCAGTAAACGTTTCACCGTGTCAGTGTAAACTAGTCATCGTCACAGTGTAAGCAAGAAATCTTGTGTTTACTTATGCTTTAATTTTTTTCCATGCTCTCCGCTTGTGTTTCTTTCATATCTTCTGGTTCAGCACTATCTTATCCTGACTTTGGTCTCACTTTCAGCACTCGCTTCCTCATTAAAAAACAGATGAGATAAACAATAGTTGTAACCTGTGCACAGGGCAGCAGGTGCGGTGTTCAGACTGCTGCACTCGTCACTGCGTCAACCATGACTGTGGCATGTACCTGGCTCCCTCACCTGTGTCATAATTCAGCAGGCACGGTGTCCAACCCCCTCCCTTGTCACTCTTGACCTGTGTTGAAGTTGTTGTTGTTAGCCGCGAGCATCACTCACGGGTAAATCCAGCAGTCCCTGAATCCACCATCGTCCCCACCTGAACCCTGGAAACTGTTGTTGTCTGGTGGTGGTGACCGTACCAACACTACTAGTCCACCAATCTCCGTGCTCTCCACCACACTACACCACTAGTCTCCGTGCTCTCCACCACAACACTAGACCTCAGCTCTTCCTCCAGTACTCTTCCACCTCCCTACTATCATAAATCACTTTCAAATTTCCTCCCCGAGATTATGCACTGACGGGGATCTGCATGCCCTGCGCGAGACCCTCAACTGGGTAAGTTAGTGACTGCCTTTTTTCTGTACGTCCCCCATTACCTGTGTTTCTCAAACTTTAACATCTGTCTATGGGGGTGGTCGTAAATCTTGGTGTGTGGCAACTAAAGGAACCATTGATTATCTTGTCGCTGGCGCCGAGGCCTGACTCACGATGAGGACGTCCCATCACGCTACTGCTGACATGCATGACACGCCCCATTCATGACACGCCCCATGCATGCCAAGCCCTTTTAGATAACCCCCTTTGAAGGGCCAATGTGTTATCTAGTATTGTCCTATCTTTAGCTAAGACCAGGACAATCCTAGAGCAGGTGTGATTGGTTTTTAGCTAGTGTTCGAAAACTGATATATCAAAATATAACAAGAAATATATATGAAATAAATTATAACCCCACAGAAAATATTATATTCAGTAGTAATACATAAAAAAAGGTTAGTCCACATCTTACAGACCAAGACACACTTCAGCTTTACTGGCGTCACTGTTAAGAAGCTCTGGCAGCGTGGTCTGGGTCCGGGACGCAGGGGCGAGGACCCCCCAAAAATCGTCTACAGGTAACACAACAAACTTTATAACATACATGTAACACGGCTTGCTCTCTCTCTCTCTCTCTCTCTCTCTCTCTCTCTCTCTCTCTCTCTCTCTCTCTCTCTCTCTCTCTCTCTCTCTCTCTTTCTCTCTCTCTCTCTCTCTCATGGTTGCCACGGTCAAATTAAATCACAGAGAAGGAGCTATATAATCCAGCCTATTAGTATGTCAGTATGTTGAGGTCAGTGGTCACGGGAGGTCATTCTGTCCCAAGCTCTGGGGGATTTATGTGGAGAGTTATAGAGCACAATGACTTGCTCCTGTAGTGTTTTAGAATCTCAGGTTAAAGTGTTGAAGAAGGAGGTTTTACTTCTCCTAGAGAAAATAGGCTGAAAATTCGCCTAGATGGATTTGGGAGAGAGTAAGATGAGTGGAGGAAAAGGTTACCAGCAGTGAGTTGGAGAGTGGCAACTGTTTCAAGTGGGAAGGTTAATAGAGAAAATCTGAAGGTAGGAAATCGATTCTGTTCTCCAGGACGAGTGTACTTCAGTGGTTAGTGAGGTTAAAGGTACCACTAACTCCCCTGCTAATCAAGGTAAGAACATTCTTGTTGTGGGTGACTCAGAGGTAAGATATATGGACTGTGCTTTCTGTAATAGAGATAGGAAGGTGAGCCAGAGGGTATGTTTCCCAGGAGCTGGAGTTGATGGCATGGTCAACAGGTTGGCTAATATCATGTCAGGTAATGAAAACAAGCCCATTATCTGTCTCAGTGTTGGTGGAAATGTTATCGGGAAGGGTAGGAGACAGGAGCTGCTAGATAAGTACAGGTAGCTATAGATTTAATTAGGTCTAAGGGAGGGGTCCCAATCATATGTTGCATCTTGCCTAGATGGGTAGTGGGCAATAAATAGATGTCTAGGGAAATTGGTGTTAATTGCTGGCTAGACAGGTACTGCAGGGAACTTGCAGTCCCATTCACTGGTAACTGGGACAATTTCTATGGCAAACATAATGTGTATGCAAGGGATGGGGTACATCTCTCTGGGGCAGGGGTAGCATTAGCCAACTCGATCGAGGGGGCCATTGTTGACTTGTCCAGGACTTTAAACTGATAGAATATAGAGGTATGGGTGTGTATGGGAAACAATCAGGTTGCAGCACTAGGGGTTGAAAACAGCAGATATTACCAGGATACCTCAGGGATATGTGTAAAAAGGCAAAGCAACTGGTCAACAAACAAGAGAGACTAGTTCCCTAAAGGTTTACTATACTAATAGTAGGATTGTAAGAAATAAGATAAATGAGCTAAGATTAATCGCATGTGCTGGTAGCATAGATATTATTGCTGTAACGGAGATCTGGTTCAACCTGAAAGATAGAGAAATGCCTTCTGAATGCCACATACAAGGATACAAACTATTCCACACTGATAGGATCAACAGGTAGGGTGGTGGAGTGGCGATGTATGTCAGAGATAATTTGAATTTTTGCGTTAGGCAATATATAAAATTAGAAGCGTCGGACTCAGAATCTGTTTGACTACAGTTTCTTAGGGTCGTGAAAATTTTTGGGTGTGATTTACAGGACCCTAAACTATGATAGGAAGTTCAGTAAGCTTCTATGGGACGAAATTCATAAGGCATCTATAAATGAAAATGTTGTGTTAATGGGAGATTTTAACTTTAGTCAAAATGATTGGAGCGATGTGACAGGAAATCTGGAGTCTAACGATTTTCTTGATACGATTCAGGATTACTTTTTAAAACAGTTTGTGACAGAACCAACTAGAGGAAATAGCCTGCTTGACTTGGCTCTTGCCAACAAGCCCCCCAAGGGAGGTTCATTGACGCTGGTGAGAGACTCTTGATCTAGGGAATTGGATCTGTGCTCCAATTCCCTGAATTGAGCCTGAATACCTTCCATCTCCATCCCCCACAGGCACTGTATAATCCCTACGGTTTTAGTGCTCTCCCATGATCATAATCTTGCCAACAAGGAATCACTAATAATCTTGAGGTTAATGATGAGCTTGGGGAAAGCAGATCACTCAGTTTCAATATATCATGGAATTATCCTAATAGCAACAATCAAGTCTCTGTCCCTGACTTCCGCTTGGCCTATTTCGCAGGACTGCAAAATTCCCTGGGTGGGTTGAACTGGAATGACCTGACTATGTGTCAGGTGGGTGGTAATGGTTGCCAATATGGCGATTGTATTAATGTTGGCAGAATTACCGACACTATGTTAAGTAAAAGGACACAAGTGCAACTAATGTGACATTTTATTGTGGCACAATAAAATGTTACATTAGTTGCACTTGTGTCCTTTTACTTAGCAATATGACGATTTCCAGAGTATTGTTCTAGCTGCACAGACAACTTGTGTTCCAAATAGAGAAATTAGATCAAGCAAAAATGATCCAAAATGGATAAACAATAGATTAAAACACCTCATTGGTCAAAAGAGAGGCATTTACAGGCGAATCAAAAGAGGAGAGGGGCACTTAAGAAATCAATATATTCAATTAAAGCATGAAATAAGAAAAGCAAAAAGAGATTATGAGGTTAAAGTCGCAAGGGATTCAAAGAGTAACTCAAAGGGTTTCTTTCAGGTATACAGAAGTAACATTAGGGAAAAGATAGGCCCACTCAAAAGTCACTTAGGTCAGCTCACCGACAGTGATAAGGAAATGTGGAAAAATAAACACATAAGCAGTATAATGTGATCCTTTATTGACAACGTTTCGCCCACGCAGTGGGCTTTATCAAGTCACAGACAGATCTACCTGGATAAAAGGTACATGGGTATTTATAGGATTTAGTCAGGTGGAGAATGCTGGGTCAGGTGGAGAATGCTGCTTGTGACAATCTTCAAAGTAGGGTGATAGAGTCTAGAACCTTGGGTAGCTTTAAAAAAAGAGATTGGATAAGTATATGGATAGACCTTCTGCAGTGTTCGTCCATTCTTAAGTTCTTATGTGGGATAGCGATGAAGAAGTTTCTTGGCAATAGGTTCAGCTATGTTGTAGAAGCCGTTGTTCTGGTTGAAGTTGTTGGATATACAGATAAGTGATGATTCCAGGATTCTTCGGTATTGAGTGTTGTCTTCTCTGGCGATGAGTCTTGCGTTTCTGTAGTTGATTAAATGGTTGTGTGAATATCGGTGTTGAACACAGGCATTCCTTGGATCATCAGATCTGCCTGCGTACTGGTGTTCTGAAATGCGTGTTTGAAGGTCTCTGGATGTTTCGCCGACGTATAATTTGCTGCAGCCATTACAAGGGATTGTGTATACCCCTGCAGTGGATTGAAGCTTGTCCTGTCTGTTACTGGTAAAGGATCACATTATACTGCTTATGCGTTTATTTTTCCATTGTGTCGGTATTTTATACCATTTATTTCCATAAGGAAATGTGTAGAATTTTTAACACTTATTTCCTCTCAGTTTTTATGCTGGAAGATACTAGCAATATTAAAGAAATAATAAACTATGTTGAACTGAGCTATGATACGTTATTCAGGATCCAAGTCACTAGTGATATGGTTCTCAGACAAATAGATCAATTTAAACCTAACAAATCCCCAGGCCCTGATGAACTGTTCGCAAGGGTTTTAAAGGTTGTAAGGTGGAACTTAGTGAACCTCTGGCTAGTTTTTTTCAACATATCTCTACAAACTGGCATAGTACCAGATAAGTGGAAAATGGCGGATGTGATACGTGTCTACAAAGCAAGTGACAAGTCCTTAGCTTCGAACTACAGACCAATAAGCCTAACCTCCATAGTGGGAAAATTGATTGAATATATAATTGCCGAAGCTATTCGTAGCCACCTCGAAAGACATAAATTGATTAATAAATCTCAGCTCGGTTTTACAGAGGGGCGTTCCTGCCTTACGAACTTACTAACTTCTTTCTCTAAGGTATTTGAGGAGGTAGATCATGGTAATGAATATGATATTGTGTATATGGACTTCAGTAAGGCTTTTGACAGAGTTCCACATCGGAGACTATTGAGAAAAGTCGAGGCACACGGAAAAAGGAGAATTTTTTTCCAGGATAGAGGCGTGGCTGACAGATAGGTAACAGAGAGTTGCATAAACGGGGAGAAATCAGAGTGGGTAAGCGTCACGAGCGGTGTTCCACAGGGGTCAGCGTTGGCCCCCTTGTTGTTCACAGTTTACATAAACGATATAGATGAGGGTATAAATAGCGATATAAGCAAGTTTGCCGATGACACCAATACAGGCCGTCGAATTCATTCTGACGAGGACACGAGAGTGCTCAAGGAAGATCTGAATAGACTAGTGCAGTGGTCGTTGAAGTGGCAGATGCAGTTTAACATAGACAAATGTAAAGTTCTAAGCGTTGGAAAAGTAAATAGCCATGATACTTATAAACTAAATAATGTAAATCTTAATATATCTGATTGCGAAAAAGATTTGGGAGTTCTGGTTAGCAGTAATCTAAAGCCGAGACAACAGTGCGTAAGTATTCGAAATAAAGCGAATAGAATTCTTGGCTTCATATCAGGAAATATAACTAACAGGAGCCTGCAGGTTGTTCTTCAACTCTATATATCATTGGTTAGGTCTCATTTAGATTATGCTGCAGAGTTTTGGTCACCGTATTACACAACGGATATAAATGCTCTGGAAAACGTACAAAGGAGGATGACAAAGTTGATCCCATGTATCAGAAATCTTCCCTACGAGGATAGACTGAGGCCCTGAATCTGCACTCTCTAGAAAGGCGTAGAATTAAGGGGAAAATGATTGAGGAGTATAAATGGAAAACGGAATAAATAAAGGGAATGTAAATAATATGCTAAAAATATCTAACCTAAACAAGACTCGCAGCAATGGTTTCAAGTTGGAAAAATTTAAATTCAGAAAAGATATAGGAAATCACTGGTTTGGTAATAGAGTTGTGGATGAGTGGAACAAACTCCTGAGTACCGTTGTGTAGTTTTAAAAACAGGTTAGATAAATACATGAGAGGGTGTGGGTGGGTGTGACTTGGACTTGCCTCGCATGGGCCAGTAGACATGTTGCAGTGCTTCTTCTTTCCTATATTCTTATAACATTCAAGAAAAGCAACTAACTGTGATTAAGTCTCACTAAGTGTTAACCAGTCTCACTAACTGTGAACCAGTCTCACTAACTGTGAACCAGTCTCACTAACTGTGAACCAGTCTCACTAACTGTGAACCAGTCTCACTAACTGTAAACCAGTCTCACTATCTGTGAGCCAGTCTCACTAACTGTGAACCAGTCTCACTAACTGTGAACCAGTCTCACTAACTGTAAACCAGTCTCACTATCTGTGAGCCAGTCTCACTATCTGTGAGCCAGTCTCACTAACTGTGAACCATTCTCACTAACTGTGAACCAGTCTCACTAACTGTGAACCATTCTCACTAACTGTGAACCAGTCTCACTATCTGTGAACCAGTCTCACTAACTGTGAACCAGTCTCACTAACTGGGAACCAGTCTCACTAACTGGGAACCAGTCTCACTAACTGGGAACTAGTCTCACGTATTTCTGGCGCTTCCTCAGAATGAGACACCTCTGGTAATGAGTCCCCTTCTCATTCCTCCCTAATTATACACACTGTGTTGCCCATCAGTCAACACAGTGTGCACGTCTCAAACAGGGAGAGACTTTCTTCTTGGTCTCTTGTGAGAGACTGTCAATGGTTTTATGTGACCAAATAGACATATTCTTCATCACGGTCCATCGTTTTCAATACTTTAGTAAAGAAGATTTGTAAACTCGTAATTAAAAAACGATCCATATTAAAACTCTGAGATTTATAAGATGATATGATGTCTTTCAAAATTACTTCGAATTGCAATTGCAATTAATGATACCAATAAAGCGCGGAATAAAGACATAAACAACTCTTGGAATAGTTTATTACGAAACGCTTCGTCTACTGGGAGAATTTTCAGCACTATGCAGAGTATGGAAAAACAAAACAAAGATGGGACATAATTCAGATGCATTCAGGTGGGATAAGGTCTGGCGAGGTCACGTGCCAGTGCACACGTCACCTACTAGTGACGTGTGTTGTGGGGTAAAGTGAGCTTAATGAACATCAGGTGGTACCGTCTACCGACTGAGGGCCGGTATTCCCGATATTGACCGATGTACGTATATTGACCGTATTCCCGATATTGAGCGATGTACTTCTGAGACCATCCACAGTAAAATTAACTACAGTCAATTTACAACAAACTAAGAAACTTCACCGACAGGCGGTGCAACATATCCCCAGTGAAAAGCAGGGGTGGCACTAGCACAAGAGACAACACAATAAGTGTCAGAGGCCCAAGACTATTCAACTGCCTCCCGGCATACATAAGGGGGATTACCAATAGACCCCTGGCTGTCTTCAAGAAGGCACTGGACAGGCACCTAAAGTCAGTACCTGATCAGCCAGGCTGTGGTTCGTACATCGGTTTACGTGTGGCCAACAATAATAGCCTGGATGATTAGGCCCTGATCCACCATGAGGCCTGGTCACAGAACGGGCCGCGGGGGCTTTGATCCCCGAAACCCTCTCCAGGTATACATATGACCTGAAAACAGATCTAGATGAATGGTTCAGAGAACCGACAAGTTATAAATTAGACACATATACAACACTTGGGTATCTTTATTGAGGAAACGTTTCGCCACACAGTGGCTTCATCAGTCCAATACAAAGTAGAAAGGTGTAAGGAGAGGAGGAGTTTGAGGTTATCAGTCCCTCGGCCTGGAGTCGATGTGTTCAGTCCATCAATCTTGTTAGAAGTGTAGCACAAGGCCGTAGAGGTGGCTTATATGCTGTAATCAGGTGAGGTGAAGCAGGAGGAGGCGGGGTCATAGTGGTACCATCCACTATTCTAAGTAGGTCTTCGTCCAAAGGTTGGACAAGTGTAGAAGAATTCGTTTGTATCAAGATCCCAAGCTGTTGCTGTGTCAAACTCCTCCTCTCCTTACACCTTTCTACTTTGTATTGGACTGATGAAGCCACTGTGTGGCGAAACGTTTCCTCAATAAAGATACCCAAGTGTTGCATATGTGTCTAATTTATTGAAAACAGATCGTGTGTGAAAAACACACTTGTTTACAGTTCATATGTCCTGAACTGTACACAAGTGTCCTTTTCTCCACAGTCTGTCGTTATCACCATACCATTTGCAACCTAAAACAGATGGAACAGCATGGGCCAGCCCAGTAGTTTACGCACTGGCCTGGAGTTTAACGACTAACTCGCCATGGGTTCATACCCCTCCCGTTCCCTGGTTTGTTTCCAATCGTGTTATTACAATTTCGTGAGTAATAAAAATCATCTAGAATAAAAATCATGAAGTATGACAATTTGGAAAAAAAAAAGTTGTTATCATGGCAACATTGACCTCTTAACCCGTGCAACAAGTGTAGTCTGTTGCAGCTGCAGCGTCCACTTCCTGGGTCTCCCCAGCCAGATGCTGCCACTTACAAGTTTGTGGAATGGTAAGTGGCAGAATATTGTTCATTTGTTAATGTTTGTCATTTTAAACTATGAACGTTGATAGAGAGGGGCAGCAGGTACCCCCCGTTGATGACCACTTGAGCAGCAGGTACCCCCCGTTGATGACCACTTGAGCAGCAGGTACCCCCCGTTGATGAGCACTTGAGCAGCAGGTACCCCTGTTGATGACCACTTGAGCAGCAGGTACCCCGTTGATGAGCACTTGAGCAGCAGGTACCCCGTTGATGACCACTTGAGCAGCAGGTACCCCGTTGATGAGCACTTGAGCAGCAGGTACCCCGTTGATGAGCACTTGAGCAGCAGGTACCCCCCGTTGATGAGCACTTGAGCAGCAGGTACCCCCCGTTGATGAGCACTTGAGCAGCAGGTACCCCCGTTGATGAGCACTTGAGCAGCAGGTACCCCCCGTTGATGAGCACTTGAGCAGCAGGTACCCCCGTTGATGAGCACTTGAGCAGCAGGTACCCCCGTTGATGAGCACTTGAGCAGCAGGTACCCCCGTTGATGAGCACTTGAGCAGCAGGTACCCCCGTTGATGAGCACTTGAGCAGCAGGTACCCCCGTTGATGAGCACTTGAGCAGCAGGTACCCCCGTTGATGAGCACTTGAGCAGCAGGTACCCCGTTGATGAGCACTTGAGCAGCAGGTACCCCGTTGATGAGCACTTGAGCAGCAGGTACCCCCGTTGATGAGCACTTGAGCAGCAGGTACCCCTGTTGATGAGCACTTGAGCAGCAGGTACCCCCGTTGATGAGCACTTGAGCAGCAGGTACCCCCGTTGATGAGCACTTGAGCAGCAGGGACCCCCGTTGATGAGCACTTGAGCAGCAGGGACCCCCGTTGATGAGCACTTGAGCAGCAGGGACCCCTGTTGATGAGCACTTGAGCAGCAGGTACCCCTGTTGATGAGCACTTGAGCAGCAGGTACCCCTACCTGCGTCGTGATGAGCACTTGAGTAGTAGGTACCCCCGTTTATAAGCACTTGAGTAGTAGGTACCTCCCGTTGATAAGCACTTGAGCAGCAGGTACCCCCGTTGATGAGCACTTGAGTAGTAGGTACCCCCCGTTGATAAGCACTTGAACAGCAGGTACCCCCCGTTGATAAGCACTTGAGCAGCAGGTACCCCCGTTGATGAGCACTTGAGTAGTAGGTACCCCCCGTTGATAAGCACTTGAGTAGTAGGTACCCCCCGTTGATAAGCACTTGAGCAGCAGGTACCCCCGTTGATGAGCACTTGAGTAGTAGGTACCCCCCGTTGATAAGCACTTGAGCAGCAGGAGCATTAGAAGACTCTCCTGCGGCACTAGTACTTAGGAGCGGATCAGGTATTCAAGGCAGTCGTTAGGTGCTTCTCCCTGATGCCTTCGTCTAGCTTGTTCTTTACCAAGTGTTCTGTATACTTTACACAGCTAACTCATAACTTAGGGAGGGAGATTTAGACAACGTTTCGCTCACGCCTGGACTATTATCAGGCGAACTGATAATGTTAAGTAAAAGGACGCAAGTGCAACTAATGTGACATTTTATTGTTGCAACGTTTCGCTCTCCAGGAGCTTTAGTTACACTTGTGTCCTTTTATCTAACATATTGTCGGTGATTCTAGCAACGTTAATACGAACTGATAATGGCACAGGAGGGACCGAAACGTCGTCAAGAGTTTCCATCCCCACATAAGATTATCTGTCACCTGCTGCAGCCACGATATTGTGACTTATTTTTCCTCTTTTGCTTATCGTCCTGTTAAAAAAAATAGCAACAAATTCTTCAAACAGGTCACGTGACTGGTTAGAAACTAACTGGAAACACCATTAGCATGACCAGGAACACATGGTAATAAGTTAGACACATGCGCAACACAGTGGCTTCGTCAGTCCAATTCTTCTTTGTACTGGACTGACGAAGCCACTGAGGGCCGAAACGTTTCCACGATAAAGATACCCGTGTTGTACATGTGTCTAATTTTATCAACTTGTCTTATCTCTGAACCATTTATCTACAGTAATACATGGGATTAAAAACACTGATAGCAGAGGATCCCCCCCCCTCCTTTTTTTAATACAATAATAATAATAATAATATAATAATAATAACAATAATAATAATAATAATAATAATAATAATATCTTTATTTACTACAAGTACATGTACAAGGTATACAGGCCATAGCTGACATCAATGACATACTACTATATAGAAAGCCGCTTGTTATGCTGAGCATTTCGGGCAAATTAGGTCAGTTATGTCCCTGGATGCGACCCACACCAGTCAACTAACTCCCAGGTACCTATTTTATTGATGGGTGAACATAGACAACCGGTGTAAGGAAACACGCCCAATGTTTCCACCCCTTCGCCGGGAATCGAACCCGGACTCTCACCGTGTGAAGCGAGAGCTTTTACCACCAGGCTGGGCTTTATCCAGTACACAGGAATGAACAAATACTCCACCTCGTGAGGCAAACGAACATCTTGAGGTCAAGATCACAGAAAGACAGGTCACACATAAGGTGTGAGGTCACACGAGGTCATAATTTGTGAAATAAAGTTTGGAGAGGTAATGGCAGGAATCTCGATACAGTAAAAAAACAAAACTTAATATAGCATCAGAAGTGGACAAGAGTCTAATGCTCTGTTTATTCATGTGAGAGATTTTCAAAATGCCGAGAAAGTTGCATCAAGCATGTCCATGGTTGAGAGAAATATAATAGAATCAAGTTTCATAAAAAATATTTTTGAAATTAAAATGAATATTGCTTTAGGATTAAAGAAACTGAATCCATTTATAATTAAAAACAAATTGAGATTTAAGATATATACGACAAGTTTGAATCTTGAAACTTGGGTAAAATATAAGCTGTGTGTGAGAGGTCCTTGACCACCTACCTACATCATAAAAACGTCAGATGTTGTTAATTAACGGTGAGGTGTAATCTCGTTCTTATATTCCTCCTGCTGATCTTCTATTTTTACAGCTCCTTGATAATGTGAGAAATCATGAAAGCGTTTGGAATTTCACAATTTTTTCACAGTGGTTATTCTGTGAATATATATATATATATATATATATATATATATATATATATATATATATATATATATATATATATATATATATATATATATATATATATATATATACATACATACTCATTTAAATTAAGTCCTTCCTAAAATTTTCTCTTAAACGCTTAAATATGTATTTTTTTCATTTACGTTAATGTAAAAAATAATAATTTTGTACCAAAAGAACCTTTGAAAACTTACCTAAAATCATTATAACAGGCACAATTTAATTTAGCCTTATCCAACTAATGGAACTGAGGCGAAGTCTTAGTTAAGAGCAAAGACTGATAAATATGATATACACGACAGACAAGTGATGTTTAAAGTATACTTTGATACAGAGGTTAATATAACTGGCCGTAGGAAGCAGCGAGGACCATCTTGCGGTCATTTATAAGTCTGTTAGAGAAGTTTTCACCAGCTTCCTAGTTAATAATAATAATAATAATAATGATAATAATAATAATAATAATATCTTTATTTACTACAAGTACATGTACAAGGTATACAGTCCTAGCTGACATCATTGACATACTAGTATATAGAAAGCCACTTGTTATGCTGAGCATTTCGGGCAAATTAGGTCCTTGTCCCAGGATGCGACCCACACCAGTCGACTAACACCCAGGTACCCATTTTACTGATGGGTGAACATAGACAACCGGTGTAAAGAAACACGCCCAATGTTTCTACCCTCGCTGGGAATCGAACCCAGATCCTCGCCGTGTGAAGCGAGAGCTTCAGCCACCAGGCCAGTTGATAACACACAAACAGCAATTAGAAATTTTTTTAAGACTATTTTTCGCTTACACTGCAGACTTTATCAAGTTTGATGAGACATTATACTCGATCAGTTGTGCTGTGAAGGCGAAACTTAGTCTTAATAAACATTTCATTTGCTACTTGCGCATATTTGTCAAGTGCAACTTATGGGTATTCCCAGAACTGGACTTGGCATTGTGACTTTCAACGACACGGTATGGTAAATCAAAGCCGTTAAGAACCACATCTACCAAAGAAGAAAAAAATAAGATAAACTCTCTACTGTATATAAATGGTGATGCAGATAATGGTAATATATTGTAAATATTGTATCTATATATAAATAATTTAACTGAGTCTAAGATCTTCCCACAGGAGGCATGGAAGAAGTTAAGTTTGCTGTCACATAATAGCCTGACAGCCACATCTATGGGATTTTATCGCAGATCCTATATCTCCGAGGAACCGACTTAACATTGCAAAACACTAGTGAAAAGGTCATTTACTTAAGAAATGAATTTCCAAATTTTGAAAACATTGAACTTGGATTTTAGCATAAAACCAGTTTTATCAGCACAACATTATATTTGTTTCTGTTTTTTTTTTCAATATCAATGAGACACAGCTAACGCGATAAGAGAGACATTGGTTAAGAGTGAACATATTGTTTTAACGAACCTCTTCAGATAAGGGGAACACCAGCAGAGAAATGTTATAGCTAGGAAGTTCAAGATATAAGGAACTTTCATGGTGGCACGGAAACAGAGATACAAGAAGCTGGGGTTTCCATCTTGACTCATCTTGACCCAGGGAGGGAGTGGGCATTTACAACTGAGTCTTCTTGAACGTAGCGTTGCAGGTAAAACTGTCAAACTTTACATTTGAAATTCTCGTCTCACTTCAGATATTAAAGTAACTGACAGCGAGGCTTCCGCAGTGTCAATAGCAACACAGAAGAGAGAGCACTCACAACATATATATTCCTTCTCTTCCCGTTATTCTGTTTATCAGGGGCAGCAAAATAAACATAAATCTAGCTTTGTGACTAGTCATCGAACCGATCAAAAAGAAGGCCAACTCCCTTGAATCCTGAGCCGGAATATATGGAATCCCTGGCAAGGTGTGTGACTTGCACGTAGTGAAAAACAGCCAATACCTTGAAACTGTGAGTTAGAAAAATGGAACTGTGAGTTAGAACCTTGAAACTGTGAGTTAAACCATGGAGCTGTGAGTTAGAACCACAGAACTGCGAGATAGGACCATAGAAATCTTCGACTAGATATCTCGAGTCCATCAGCTTGCTATAGAATGTCTAGGACTGCTTTTTAAGCGCAATTTGTTAGAGAACCAGCAAGAGGTAATAACCTGCCTAATCTAATTCTGACAAAAAAGAAGATTCTCGTAAATAATCTAGAAATCACTGAGAGCTTGGCACAAGTCACCATAAATTCATAACTTTCAGTATGACATGGACGTTCGGTACTATGAATGGGACAGTAAACGAGGACTTACGAAACATAGGCTAACGTAGAATGGGATACATTGACCAGTGGTTATACCAATGTTTAGTTTTCACTTACTGACGAACAGAACTTCCAGTTTGACATATTGGTAAATATTGCACAAGCTGCTCAAAGAACACATTCACCACGAATATATCGCATCAAACAAAATTACATGAAATGGATGAACATGAGGTCAAAACATCTTTTAGGGAGAAGAAATTATTTACAGGTTCATCTATCAGTAGAGGAGAGAGTGACCTTATGAACCAGTATGTTCATATTAAGAGAAATGTCAAAAAAAAGAGTATGAAAAACTAAACGAGACTATGAAATTAAAACTGATGATGAATCAAAGACAAATACGAAATGTTTCTTTCATCTATATAGAACAAAGCTTAGGAAAAAAAGTTAGATCCTTAAATCTAATTATGGACAGTTGCTTACTGATAATGAGGAAGAAATGTACTCGATTTTTTTTTTAGAATTATTTCCGTATGTCTTCTCACACAAAAGAAAAACACAGACGAAATCCAATGGACCTGACGAAAACAAATTATGTAATATCAGTCACCAGATACTATGGTTGTTAAGCAGATTGACCAATTAAATGTTGTCAAGGAGTTTTAAAGAATGCATGATGGAACTTAGTGAGCCGCTGCCTAGGCTTCCCAGTGTATCACTACAGACAAGCGTCGTGCCAGAGAAGTGCAAGATGAATGATGACATTCTTATTATCACGTCGGGAGATAAGTCTATGAATGTTGAGTATTTTAATGAAATTTATTGCTAACAGTAACTCTGTCAAATAAAGGACGGGGTAGCAAAGTGAACTAGACAATATTTTTAAGTTTCGTACACCATAGACGCCACTCAGATGAACAATGTATTGTGATCGACAATTAAATGTATTCCTGCCGCTGCACTATCCAGGAAAATTATCCCCATGTTCTACAACCCCAGTCCCCTCTACTTCAACCTACGCTGAAAAAAAGGGTCTTAGCTTAACACACTCGAGAAGTCTACCATTTGTAGATTCATCATCCCCGAAAAGCTCAAGAACTGTAGATCAACAGGCTTAAGAGGGCCAGGAAATGTAATGTTCCGAATATTCCTATAAATAACATATATCGGCGTTGTAAGTTTCAAGCCAACTAGTAGAGGCATTCACGAGTTATCAGGAGGAAACTAATATCCTAATTTGTGCAATAAAATTGTTAAATCAGCACTTCCGTTGCCCATTAACACTAGCAGTGCCAGTGCAACGCTGCAGTTCATCAGACGAGGAAGTCGCAGTTTATTGCACCGAAAATGTACATTACAATTTTTATGTTATTAGTAGCACCTATACACTCCACTAACGAAATATCATTCTGTCTTAAAAGTTGTATATTGTCATGCTAAGAGTCTGAAGCCTATTGTCATAGCTTTTAAACTACTGCTCTATTTGCGTGAACAAAAATTGGCAAATTGTGATCTACACAACCCAGGGAACTACACACTTGTCTAATTTATACGTAACCTGCTTCCACTTGTGAATTTATCCATGGTGACACCGCCTCCAACTGCTTCACCTCACTGTCTGCAGTATATAAACCCCGTCTCCGTGCATATGCCGTAATCAAAACTGGTTGTAATAATAACCATTATTTTTAAAGGGGGTGGACCGGTAAGCCAGCGGAAGGCCTCGATCAGATGACCAAAAGCTCCAGCGGTGGGTCATGATATGACTAAGATCCTCTTCAGGAAACACCTGTCCTGTTTTCTGATAAATCTTACCTAACTAACCATGTGTTGTACTGTGATCAAGACTCAGGGACTGAACTCATCGTCTCAAGGCTGAGGGACTGATTACCTCAATCTCGTTCTCTTCTTCCACCATTCGTCTTTGTATCGGACTGAGGAAGCCACTTGTTGGCGAAACGTTTCCACAATAAAGATACACAGGTGTTGCACATTATTATTATTATTATTATTATTATTATTATTATTATTATTATTATTATTATTGTTATTACAAATAAGATTTGTAATAATAATTTGCTGTAAATAAGACTCACCAATGCTAAAAGTTTTAATCCGACCAGGAAAAACATTTACAAGTTATCGTACGGAATCCAATGATTTCTAATATTCATGATTATGTTATTATATTGGTAAACATATACCATATACTGTGGAAACTTACAGCGCATTATATCCTTCTCATAAAGATGATGTTTAGTTAAGGAAGAATTAGAACAAATTTAAAATTAAAATTGGCAGATTGGTACCTACACACTCCAATAACAATCTCAACCAGAAGTGGACTGGGTCTTAAAACCGGCCTGGGCATCCGTCATCCATCAGGTCGGCACATTAATTAACTGCTGAGGGCCAGAGGCGTGTTTTCACTGCCCAGCTAAGGCGCGTTCCATTTTCGTTTCAATCTATGTGCGGCGGCTATGACTTCAGTTTTTCGTGACATTTTTACAGTTTATTTTTTAACCCAGTCCAGCGGCCCACCGGGCATTTCCCAAATGCCCGTATGGCCAGTCTGCCTCTGCATTCTCAACGTTCTTCTAAGAAGGATACAGAAGGATACACTGTTAATGCCGAATTACAGAAAATATCAACATGGATGACGACTAACAAGCTTACTCTCAATACTGACAAGACCTACTTCATACAGTTTGGAAGCAAAGTCACAAATGTTCCACTTAACATAACACTTAATGGTACACCCATCACAAGACTCACAGAGGGAAAATTCCTAGGAATCCACCTTGACAGTAGCCTTAAATTCCAAACACATATACAACAAATTTCCAAGAAAATCTCGAAGACAGTAGGCATATTATCAAAGATACGCTATTATGTACCTCAATCAGCTCTCCTTGCACTCTATCATTCACTTATCTACCCGTATCTCACCTATGGAATCTGTGCATGGGGATCAACAACGTTAAATCACCTTAGACCACTCATAACACAACAAAAGGCCGCAGTCAGAATGATAACAAATTCCCACTCTAGACAGCATACTCCACCAATATTCAAAAGTCTCAAACTACTCACCGTAAAGAACATTCATACTTACTCTTGTGCCTACTACATATATAAAACTTTACACTCTAATATAAACCCTCTGCTCAAAACTCTCCTCACCAACTTTAATAGGACCCATGACCACAACACACGACACAGATCACTTTTGATATACCCCGTGTTCATATCAACCTATGTAAAAATTCTATGCACATAAAGGGCCCCGAATCTGGAATTCATTACCAGTAAATATTAAGATAATCTTGTCTGAAAATCAATTTAAGACTCAACTCAAAACCACCTACTCACCCAAACCTAAATGATCATGCTATAACTACTTTGAAAAATGCTCATTGTTACTTTCCTATACGATAATCTCAATTTTTAATAATATGTTACTATTATGTTACCCCTACTCATATTATAAGTTAATGTCAAAAATGCTCAATGTTATTTTCCTTAAGATAATCTCAATTCCATATTATCATTCAAGAATCTTAACACCTGTAACAATCTAAGATCTAATATCATTATATAATAATTTAAACAGTAAAATTTCATCATATTGTAATTTTGAAAATAATTTTTAACTAGAATAAACTCAATAAATTTCTCTAATATTAAGTACCTAGTTTTTAAGGACTAGAATAAGCTGTCCCTAATGCCATGGCATGTCAGTGGCTCTCCTTGCACTCAATTTACATTGTAACTTCCAATACCCATGTAACCTGCAATGAAATAAATTAAACCAGATTAGACGAGGCTTTCTCAAGTTATCGCATGGAAGTCAAAACGGAGAATCATCTATAAAACACTGACCAGAGGACACCTGCACATGCCAGTAGTTGCATAAACCCTTTCCCTAGTTACACTACACCAGTGATGAGAAGCTGACGCTGATGAGATGAGGTGTTCTTAAGTTATCAACGAAAACACTGACGGAAAAGTCAAGAAGCTGCTGAACGCCATTCTTTGGGAGACACTTAAATGTTTATTTGTAAACAGTATTCCCAGCAATGTTATGAGATAAACATGAGAGTCAAGTTAAACCTTTCTCCTAACGTTAAACTACTATGATACTAATGAAATAAATCCTCCTGTATGCCATCATCTCCTTCATGATCAGGACCTTCCTAGTATACATCTTCCACGTTCACTTTTGTCGTATGGTTTAAAATCTGGCAGATCCTGCGCCTTTGTAAAAGACAGAACAAGAAGGATGAGCTACTGCACACTCACACCTACATGAAGGATGAGCTACTGCACACTCACACCTACGAGAAAGATGAGCTACTGCACACTCACACCTACGTGGAGGATGAGCTACTGCACACTCACACCTACGTGGAGGATGAGTACTGCACACTCACACCTACGGAGAGATGAGCTACTGCACACTCACCCGAGAAGCCTCACGCTGAGAGATGAGCTACTGCACACTCACACCTACGTGGAGGATGAGCTACTGCACACTCACACCTACGAGGAGGATGAGCTACTGCACACTCACACCTACGTGGAGGATGAGCTACTGCACACTCACACCTACGGAGGATGAGCTACTGCACACTCACACCTACGGAAGGATGAGCTACTGCACACTCACACCTACGGAAGGATGAGTACTGCACACTCACACCTACGTGAGGATGAGTTACTGCACACTCACACCTACAAGACAGAACAAGAGGATGAGCTACTGCACACTCACACCTACGTGGAGGATGAGCCACTGCACACTCACACCTACGTGGAGGATGAGCCACTGCACACTCACACCTACGTGGAGGATGAGCTACTGCACACTCACACCTACGTGGAGGATGAGCTACTGCACACTCACACCTACGAGAAGGATGAGCTACTGCACACTCACACCTACGAGAAGGATGAGCTACTGCACACTCACACCTACGAGAAGGATGAGCTACTGCACACTCACACCTACGAGAAGGATGAGCTACTGCACACTCACACCTACGTGGAGGATGAGCCACTGCACACTCACACCTACGTGGAGGATGAGCCACTGCACACTCACACC
This sequence comes from Cherax destructor, assembly GCA_009830355.1. Taxonomy (NCBI): domain Eukaryota; kingdom Metazoa; phylum Arthropoda; class Malacostraca; order Decapoda; family Parastacidae; genus Cherax; species Cherax destructor. The sequence continues at coordinate 60,745 of WNWK01005796.1, read as the reverse complement.
TACGAGAAGGATGAGCTACTGCACACTCACACCTACGTGGAGGATGAGCTACTGCACACTCACACCTACGTGGAGGATGAGCTACTGCACACTCACACCTACGTGGAGGATGAGCTACTGCACACTCACACCTACGAGAAGGATGAGCTACTGCACACTCACACCTACGTGGAGGATGAGCTACTGCACACTCACACCTACGTGGAGGATGAGCCACTGCACACTCACACCTACGAGAAGGATGAGCCACTGCACACTCACACCTACGTGGAGGATGAGCTACTGCACACTCACACCTACGTGGAGGATGAGCTACTGCACACTCACACCTACGTGGAGGATGAGCTACTGCACACTCACACCTACGTGGAGGATGAGCTACTGCACACTCACACCTACGTGGAGGATGAGCTACTGCACACTCACACCTACGTGGAGGATGAGCTACTGCACACTCACACCTACGTGGAGGATGAGCTACTGCACACTCACACCTACGTGGAGGATGAGCTACTGCACACTCACACCTACGAGAAGGATGAGCTACTGCACACTCACACCTACGAGAAGGATGAGCTACTGCACACTCACACCTACGTGGAGGATGAGCTACTGCACACTCACACCTACGTGGAGGATGAGCTACTGCACACTCACACCTACGTGGAGGATGAGCTACTGCACACTCACACCTACGTGGAGGATGAGCTACTGCACACTCACACCTACGTGGAGGATGAGCTACTGCACACTCACACCTACGTGGAGGATGAGCTACTGCACACTCACACCTACGTGGAGGATGAGCTACTGCACACTCACACCTACGAGAAGGATGAGCTACTGCACACTCACACCTACGAGAAGGATGAGCTACTGCACACTCACACCTACGTGGAGGATGAGCTACTGCACACTCACACCTACGAGAAGGATGAGCTACTGCACACTCACACCTACGTGGAGGATGAGCTACTGCACACTCACACCTACGTGGAGGATGAGCTACTGTACACTCACACCTACGAGATAACTCACACCTACGTGGAGGATGAGCTACTGTACACTCACACCTACGAGATAACTCACACCTACGTGGAGGATGAGCTACTGTACACTCACACCTACGAGATAACTCACACCTACGTGGAGGATGAGCTACTGCACACTCACACCTACGAGATAAGTAAAGCCTGATCACTGGTGCAACTGCAGTGGATCTATATCATGGAACTCTGGTGATGCAACTCCAATATCCTGAGGTGAAGGAAGACTACAGAGAGTCTTGACAATTTCGTCCTTCTCCCGTCCAATTTTCTCTGGATGGGAGGCTGGAAGTTCCTCATCCTGAGCAGCACTTCCTAGATGTGATGTTACTGAATATAATTTTGTACTTATTCTTAGGGATTACTGCAGTTCGTGCGCATTGCATACTTTAATTTTTCTGATGTTTCGATGAGGGCGGCACTGGACATCGCCTGTCACAACCATGCACATTTTATGCAAGTTTACTTTATTTGTTGGGTTATAAAGGCACTGTGTATATTCATTATATATTATATTATATTTTTTCTTCATTTAAGTAAACAAATGTTATGAATTAGCTGAAGCTTTGGGAGTAGCGGCCAAATGTGTCAGTCGCCACAACATTCATGTCTGAATATTAACCCTATTTCCGTTTTCATCTTCACGTCATGTCTTTGAGAGCCAAACTTCGTAGTTGATATCTGACGTTGTTTCTCCAGCCTCACACTTCTGAGCATAGCAAGCTGTACTGAAGCCTCTTGATTCATGAATGACACCTTTCAATGTGTTCCCTGGGGGTCTCCTAGGCCTTTCCAACTAATCTGCTGCTTTAAGAGCCGTTACTGCCTTAGCTTTACCTGTGCCACAGCTGACAATAGTTATGACGCTATATGATTGTGGTTTGCAACTGTGACACCTATGTTTGCTGATGAGCAGCCTTCACTTGTGAACTCCATCACGACAAAGACATCAATGTCATCACTGATAACGTTGATGCTCCGACATGTGAGACCTGCCAATAATACCAGCTGTTAAGGAATTGTTACACCAGCGTCCTCATGTAGGGTCTTCAAGTCATACCTCTGGATAACTAACAGTGCATATTAGACGATGATCTACTCAACGGACCTCAAACGGCAGAACAGAGAAATAAATCGTACACATTGAAATAGCTGAGAAAGAGCGTAAGTTTATAAAGTGACGCAACACACAGAAAACGCAAATAGTGAAAAGTCGTTCAAGAAATAGGAAAATGGTAATTTTTATGTATAAAAAAAAAAATTCTAACGGGCTAACAACATTGACTCATTTGAAGGACGTACAATCAGGGTGACAACGAAATGAGAGCGAAATCTTGAAAGAACAATATGACCTCAACAGTTTATTTTTCACATATCTCTCCCATCCAATGAATTTCACAACTGATATTAACTCAAGCTAAGACGAGTAGTATTTACATTACGTTCCAGCGCTCAGTGCTGAGGCCTAACTCCTGGAAAGTCATGTTTATATGTAAAAATCTAAACTTCCTTAGGAAGTTCTCTCAGTTTACTTTAGATAAAGAGATCAGACTTATGTGAGATTCAAGAGACCTTGAAACTGTGGTTACATCTCCACTTTATAAAGGAGACAGCAGAGAGATAACTATAGAGTAGAAAGGTACAATACCGTGAATGGAGTAATACACAAATAACTAGTTAACAAGACACTGAGAACGTGATATAAGGCACATAAGAATACATTAAAATAAAATAAAGAAAAAAAAGGCCGTTGCACATGAGGATTTTACAAAAAGCTTTTGAAAATGCGACCATAGAGCCACGGCCTACAAAATGAAGTCAGAAGGTATAACAGGTAAAATAGGAAAATAAATATTCACGTTCCTAGTAAACAGAACACAGAGAGGGCTAGTTAACAACACGATTTCTAGCCCCGAGTTAAATAAAAAGCTGAGCAGCGATAAGCACTGTCCTAGTGGCGGCCCTCCTGCTGCTGCTGCTGCTCCTGCTGCTGCTCCTGCTGCTGCTAGTGCTGCTGCTGCTGCTGCTAGTGCTGCTGCTGCTGCTGCTGCTGCTATTGCTGCTGCTGCTGCTCATCCTCATAGAGGGAAACACTAACTGCACCGTCATATCATCTTTCACTGATGATACCAGAACGATCATGAGAGCTGCCTATGCATAAGATACGAAAACATAAAAACCTATATTAGCACAGTTTTCCAGTTAACAAAAGAAGATCATGTTTAACGATATCGAATTCCAACGCTTTCACACCGAAGGATCGAAACTCAGAAGAAACAGGTAAAATGACTTAGCAATAATAATATGAGACGCCCTATCAGTCAGAGCAAACAAAAATGCAAATGAAGCCAATTCTAGGAAAATGATGGTTGGATTATAAGAATTTCTAAATCAAGAACAGCCACGTCAATATTGCTCTTCAAATCCTTCTTGGCTTCACTGCTGTAATACTGCTCACAGCTGCTTTCAAGCCTCGAGAAGTATCTCTTGGGAAAGATACAACCCACATTGTGCTTAGGGCGAAGGTTTTATTTTTTTATTTTTTTTTGTTAAACCTAGATATAGTTTTTTTTGTTTTTGTTTGTTTTGGCGCATGGACAGATAAAAGGGGATTGGAATCACGATAGAAGATGGAAATATAAATGGCGTTAAATGCGAAGTACCAAGACTGGTGCTGGTAAAAGTGCTAGCGAGTGAGACATCGCGAGAGGTGAACCTGTCCGACACTGTCCCACCTACAGTGACACATCACAGGATCCCCAACCTGGCCGCGACACTGTCTCACCTACAGTGACACATCACAGGATCCCCAACCTGGCCGCGACACTGTCCCACCTACAGTGACACATCACAGGATCCCCAACCTGGCCGCAACACTGTCCCACCTACAGTGACACATCACAGGATCCCCAACCTGGCCGACACTGTCCCACCTACAGTGACACATCACAGGATCCCCAACCTGGCCGACACTGTCCCACCTACAGTGACACATCACAGGAGCCCCAACCTGGCCGCAACACTGTCCCACCTACAGTGACACATCACAGGATCCCCAACCTGGCCGCGACACTGTCCCACCTACAGTGACACATCACAGGATCCCCAACCTGGCCGACTGTCCACCTACAGTGACACATCACAGGATCCCCACCTGGCGACACTGTCCCACCTACAGTGACACATCACAGGAGCCCCAACCTGGCCGCAACACTGTCCCACCTACAGTGACACATCACAGGACCCCAACCTGGCCGCGACACTGTCCCACCTACAGTGACACATCACAGGAGCCCCAACCTGGCCGCAACACTGTCCCACCTACAGTGACACATCACAGGATCCCCAACCTGGCCGCGACACTGTCCCACCTACAGTGACACATCACAGGAGCCCCAACCTGGCCGCGACACTGTCCCACCTACAGTGACACATCACAGGAGCCCCAACCTGGCCACGACACTGTCCCACCTACAGTGACACATCACAGGAGCCCCAACCTGGCCGCGACACTGTCCCACCTACAGTGACACATCACAGGAGCCCCAACCTGGCCGCGACACTGTCCCACCTACAGTGACACATCACAGGAGCCCCAACCTGGCCGCGACACTGTCGCACCTACAGTGACACACAAGAGTAACCCTCCTGTCGCACCTAGCATGCCTCACGGCCCCAACGTCCTGCAGGCAACCCGGACACAGATGAAACCTTCCATCCCTACCAGCATCCCTCACCCCCATCCCTCACCCCATCCAAAACCCCATCCCTCACCCCATCCGACACCATCCCTCATCCCATCCAAAACACCCATCCCTCACCCCTATCCTCACCTCCATCCCTCATCCCATCCCTCACCCCCATCCTTCACCCCTATCCTCACCCAATCCGTCACCCCATCCCTCACCTCATCCCACACCCCCATCTCCTTTCCTCTCCTATAGTTCCTTGTCATGGGTTACCACTGCACCCCACGTTGACTCTACCCACAAAGAACACCTTTCCCACCCCCACACCCACAATATCCGTCCCATCTTTTACCTAGCAACTCAGCCCTGTTTCCTACATCCTCCAATCACACCCCCAACAGCAGTCCAAATATTCTTCACAGACAAACCTAAGGACCCCAGTTACCTTGTAGCGTAATATTAGAGCGCTTGGCTCACAACAAAAGGGACCTGGGACCATCCATTAGTCGAAGTAGGTCTTCGTCCTAAGGTTGGACAAGTGTTGAAGAATCCGTTTGTATCAAGATCTCAAGATGTTGCTGTGTCAGACAGGATGTAGATGAATGGTTCAAAGAACCGACAAGTTGTGGACTGAACACATCGACTCCAGGCCGAGGGACTGATTACCTCAAACTCCTCCTCTCCTTTCAACTTTCTACTTTGTATTGGACTGATGAAGCCACTGTGTGGCGAAACGTTTCCTCAATAAAGATACCCAAGTGTTGCATATGTGTCTAATTTAACAACAGTCATCTTATCCGGGTATCACTGTACCCAGAACAACAGTCATCTTATCCGGATATCACTGTACCCAGAACAACAGTCATCTTATCCGGGTATCACTGTGCACAGAACAACAGTCATCTTATCCGGGTATCACTGTGCCCAGAACAACAATCATCTTATCCGGGTATCACTGTGCCCAGAACAACAATCATCTTAACCGGGTATCACTGTGCCCAGAACAACAATCATCTTATCCGGGTATCACTGTGCCCAGAACAACAATCATCTTAACCGGGTATCACTGTGCCTAGAACAACAGTCATCTTAACCGGGTATCACTGTGCCTAGAACAACAGTCATCTTATCCGGGTATCACTGTGCCCAGAACAACAATCATCTTAACCGGGTATCACTGTGCCTAGAACAACAGTCATCTTAACCGGGTATCACTGTGCCTAGAACAACAGTCATCTTATCCGGGTATCACTGTGCCCAGAACAGCAATCATCTTATCCGGGTATCACTGAGCCCAGAACAACAGTCATCTTATCCGGGTATCACTGTGCCCAGAACAACAATCATCTTATCCGGGTATCACTGTGCCTAGAACAACAGTCATCTTATCCGGGTATCACTGAGCCCAGAACAACAGTCATCTTATCCGGGTATCACTGTGCCCAGAACAACAATCATCTTATCCGGGTATCACTGTACCCAGAACAACAATCATCTTATCCGGGTATCACTGTGCCCAGAACAACAGTCATCTTATCCGGGTATCACTGTACCCAGAACAACAATCATCTTATCCGGGTATCACTGTGCCCAGAACAACAGTCATCTTATCCGGGTATCACTGTACCCAGAACAACAATAATCTTATCCGGGTATCACTGTGCCCAGAACAACAGTCATCTTATCTGGGTATCACTGTACCCGCTTTGAAAAAACAAAGTTCATTTGCATTGAAAAACGTTTATTCACTTTGATTTTTTTATTGACTTTGAAAAACTTTTATTGACTCTGAAAAAGGTTAATGAATTCTGAAAAAATATCTATCTACTTCGAATAATTGTGGGAAAATATGAAGATATATATTAGATATACAAGTAGATATGTTAGATATACAAGGAGATATATTAGAAATAAAAGGAAATATATTAGAAATAAAAGGAAATATATTAGAAATAAAAGGAAATATATTAGAAATAAAAGGAAATATATTAAATTATTAAAATGGGTAAGAGATGTTCACTTTGAGAGAAAGACTGGAATATTTACAGGAGGAAAAATATCATGATGGGAAGATGTGTCAAGTGGGGTACCGCAAGGATCTGAACCTGTCCCAGTAATGTTTTTAATTCGTATGAATGATTTACCAGAAAGAATCAAAACTATACTAATATGTTTGCAGATGATGCAAAAAAATAGGCCCAGTTAATGATCAAAATTACTAAATCTCTTCGGGATGACCTGGATACAATGAAGAAATGGAGTGATATCTAAATTATGGAATTTAGTGTAGATAAATGCCATATAATGGAAATTGAAGAAAGTGGACTCAGGCCGCATGAAGAATATAAAGTTCTTCAAAACATATTGAAAACATCAGAGAGAGAGAGAGAGAAAGAGAGAGAGAGAGAGACCTGGGAGTTATTATTAACAAAAAAAAATGTTAGTGCAAAACAATATAAACTAAATTATGAGAAACTCATTTGTTGCGCTGGCTAATTAAAAAATAGCGTTTAAATACATAGATAGTGAAATGCTAAAAAAAAAGGGTTGTTTATAACGTATATTAAGCCGAAATTGGAATTTGCTGTGGTGTCCACACCTGAAAAAAAATGGATAAGTTAGAAAAGGGTCCAAAGATCTACGAAATGGTTACCAGAGTTAAAAAAAAATGTGTATGAGTTATGGTGAGAGCTGTGAAGATGCCCAGGCTGCTGACTGATAGCAGGAAGAGAGAGGAGACATGATAACAACATGCAACGACATAAAAGATTAGATAAAGACGATTGTTTTTATACCAGCGACAGGGATAGCATGAGACAACACTTGTAAACTGAGCAAATATAGTGCAGCCGAAGGGATACTGTGACATCTTTCTTCAGAACGTGAAAGGTCAGTGAAATAAATTACAAGAGGAATTAGTAAGTACTTCAGCCATTGAAAACTTTAAAGAATACTGAAGACGAGACACCACCTGTGTAAGTGTGCTCCTATGACGGCCATACCACGTTCAACCCTCCGCTTCTCCACCAAGAAATGGTTATAACTTTGACCATAATTTTTAAAGGGATGGACCGGTAAGCCAGCGGAAGGCCTCGGTCAGATGACCAAAAGCTCCAAGGAAGGGTCATCAACTGACTAAGACCCGCGTCAGGAGACACTTGTCTTGTTTCCTGACAAACCTTACCTAACCTAGCTTCTCGTCCGCTCAGCGAAGTTAAGCAATGTTGGGTTTGGTTAGTACTTGGATGGGTGACCGCCTGAGAACACCTAATGCTGTTGGCATCAATTTTTTTTCTTGCCTCTCAGCATACATAAGGGGGATTACCAATAGACCCCTGGCTGTCTTCAAGAAGGCGCTGGACAAGTACCTAAAGTCAGTACTGACCAGCCGGGCTGTGGTTCGTACGTCGGGTTGCGTGTGGCCAACAGTAGCAGCCTGGTTGATCAGGCCCTGATCCACCACGAGGCCTGGTCACAGACCGGGCCGCGGGGGCGTTGACCCCTGAAACCCTCTCCAGGTATACTCTAGGTATGACTAATAATAAGTAATTACAAGTAGATAATTGCTAATAGGTTATAAGAAATAGGTAATATCACACACACACATACACACACACACACACACACACACACACACACACACACACACACACACACACACATACTAGCCTGAAGTAAGCAATGTGGTTACTTTACGTTAGCTTTGGAAAATCCAAGTTAATTTTGGTGCAAAATTAAAAAAACTGCACACCATCTAATTCACAAAAATGTATCTGGCGATTCACAGAGAACAATTATGACACTACATCCCATTCAGTGTTGGTCAGTAAGACATTACTGTTGATCATGGGAAGGCAGTCAACCTTAACAAGCAGAGAGACACTTGCAACGTTATGCCGTAAGTTTCCTCAGAGACTCGGGATCCACGCTCCTTCATGCTACAACAACTGAGAGTTTCTTCTACCAGCGCCTCAGTGTGACTAAAGAGGTAAATACCTCCTGCAACCTCGGCTACGGTCGGTCTATGAGGTGTGTATTGACCTCCACAATATATAATTCATGTTAAGCGCTAAACCTATTTGGGTTATTCAGCGCAATATTTTGTGGAGGTTGATCCTTCAGATAGCTGGGCGAGACAGAACGCTCTATTTGTACTCACTATCCTTTGACCTCCAAAGCTATCGTAAATGTTCTATTTTTGAATACTATATCATATATATATATATATAATATATATATATATATATATATATATATATATATATATATATATATATATATATATATATATATATACAGACATAAATATATATGTGTGTGTATAATAATAGAAAATATTCAAACGGCTGCCGGGAGAGAACCTGAGGTTGTTAGGACCTCTGGCGAGCTGCAGTGGGCAAAATCACCACCACCCCGGCTAGGCCAGAGAACAGGCGGGACCAGGAGCTGAGACTCAAAACCCTTGCAACTGCATATAAGTTAGTTAGACTATACAAATTCCCTCCACACCTGGACTTGTGCTTATACACAGGATTTTGTAAAAAGCCTCCAACTGCGTCCCAGGTTACGCTCAAGCGGGGGCACAGACAACACAAAAATAGATCCTGCCCATGAAATGTGAATTTCACAAGACCGTCGAGGTGCCATGATGTGTAAGTGTTGTTACTGCTGCTCTCAAATGACGTATTGTCCACAACAGTCAAGAAATGACACGTTGGTTAACAAACTTACTGCAACAACGTTTTGCTCTGTGATAAAGGCGCAATACTGTGCAAAATGTTGTCCCTATAAATGCTTGTTCTGCAATGAATGTCTTCTTTATTATTATTATTATTATTATTATTATATTATTATTATTTTATTATTATTATTATTATTTATTATTATTATTATTATTATTATTATTATTATACAAAGAGTTTTCCTATTTTCTGAGGTGCTATGTACAGTTACCTTGTACAGAAAGTCTCCCTGTGCTCATTCATAGCACCTGTTCATGTACAAGTGTACAACACAAACACACACACACACACACACACAAACGATAAGAAGAACCTGTCAGGTGGAACAAACACTGTGGGTTGCCTTCTTCAGTTAGCAAGAACTCGACGCATGTTAAGAAATGGCAAGACTCACTGTACCTACCTGTCTGTACGATCATACTCACTCCCAGTACAAGGAAGGACACTGTCCTGCATGTCTTATTCGCTTCCACTGCCTGCAAGAACCTCCTCCTCCACCACCACCACCCACCTGCAGGGATCTTGCCAGGCCTCCACGATCTTACCTAGTCTTGGCGCCTTCCAGCATCTCGAAGGCCTTGCAAAGATTTGCAAGTACCTGCAAGAACCTGGTGGGTTTGCACAGACCTGTAAGGACCAGAGAGGACCTGGAACAGCGTGGGGTTATACAACCTGGAGTGGCGGTCGTCCAAGCTGCTTCAAGACGCGGGCGAAGTGAAGGAATTTTCTCCTCTCTTTGACATTTCTTTCAAATTTCACGTGAATGTTGACCTTTCCCAAGATGGCGGAGCTTTCGGCTGGGATTTCTTAGCTGATGAAAAAGGTAAACACTCATGAAATGACGACCATATCAAACAGAAGGAAAATTTCACTCCTGGGTCAGCGAGCTGCGGCCGCCCGGGTTACTCCGTCACAAGCTCCTCTCCACCCACCGCCCACGGCTAGACTGGCGCCCACCCTCCCCTGCCCGCCATTTACGAATCGGATGCCCAGAGTCAAACTTAATGGGATAATCATGCTCTTATTGTCCGCTTTGTGTCGCTACGAGTCACAGAGTTTCGCTCACTTGAAGCCGCTGTATCTAAGCTTTTGGAGAAACTCCATTATATTTACCTCGTTTTGTGTATGTTTTATACCGATGTTCATTATATATATGATGTGGTTTCGTGTTGTCTTCGCCAGTGAAAAGTACTGAAAAAAGAACCTCTTGGAGAAGAACAGTCGGAGGTGGAGGGACTGTCAGTGAAACTCACTGAATTTCAGTGTTCCAGATGGGCACGTCTATGAAACTGGGCGGGGTTTAGTCTGGAGGCTTGAGGGACACCACCAGCAGTCCCAGGCTGTTTCCCCTCGCTCTCTCCCCTCCTCCCTTCTCCCCTTCATCCAGAATTCCTTCCCCCACTTCTACTTCTACTTATCTGGATTATCATTGAATCCAGACCTACCGTTCATAACTTCCTAACTTCACCTACCAGGCAAAGCAGGAATTTTCTCTACCCCTTATATCCCCCACCTCCTGCTCACGAATCTTTCCTTCCCTCCCCTGGCCTCTCCTTTCCCCTCTTTTCCTTCTCTCATTAATAGCTTGTTAGATATCAAGAGTTCATCAGCGGAAGCCCTTGTGTGTAGAGGGTGGGGGAAACCCGCATATGAGGGCATGTTAATAGAGGAACAGATTGTAGGGGCAGTCATTAGCCAGGCCTACCACGCCTCAGGCACGCCAGGACTACCACGCCACAGGCACGCCAGGACTACCACGCCTCAGGCACGCCAGGACTACCACGCCACAGGCACGCCAGGACTACCACGCCACAGGCACGCCAGGACTACCACGCCTCAGGCACGCCAGGACTACCACGCCACAGGCACGCCAGGACTACCACGCCTCAGGCATGCCAGGACTACCACGCCTTAGACACGTCAGACCTACTATCCCTTCTACACGCCAGGCCTACTATCCCTTCTACACGCCAGGCTTACCATCCCTTCTACATGCCAGGCCTACTATCCCTTCTACACACCAGGACTACTATCCCTTCTACATGTCAGACTTGAGTACTTACAGCCTTAACTGCCGTTGTTCAACATTAAGGTTGATAACAAGCATGTGTACTCAGCACCGCATTATGTACTGCAGCAAGTAACGAGTCCAGTTCAGTTCTCTTCATCAAGTCTTCACCGTAAGTCTGTGTTTTTGAATTTGCTTCTTCTGGCACAATCTATTCTTGGCGAAATCTTTATAACACGTTACTGACTTCATTTACAGTTGAGCCATCTCACCTAAATGCTTTATGTCTTATGTTTCTAAATATTTTATGTCTTAGTAGACCTCACCGAAGTTACCGCTCAATCACCGATAGACAAATTTTTCTTCTTGCTCATTCAACCCTTATTTTGTCGATAGTAGAATATGGAGACAAAGTATATTCTTCAGTGTCCATAGTTATTCCACAAGTCAGCAACCAGGAGGGAAGCCTGGCGTGGGACCGGGCCGTGACCCCCTGGTAGTGACTACAGGTAATTTACAGGTATTCATCATCAGAGAATACGTTTGTGTCAATGAGTCTTTATATTTTCCCTTCCTTGCAAGACCTCGGAGGAACCCGCTGTCTTCGTCATTTTGTTCTCTTCCATGACCTTCATCGTCCTTTTATAAATAACGTAATTATTGACATTGTTAATGGTAATACCTTGAATCGTCGCATTCTCTTATAGCGTCCCTCTGCTCTCAGCATTCAAACCTTCGTAACATGTCTAGATGTATCTCCCTGTTATGTTCATTTGATCTCTCATTAGTCGTCCCCACCTTGGTAAGTTTCATTGGTCCGTGCCTGTCGTCTCCACCTTGGTAAGTTTCATTGGTCCGTGCCTGTCGTCTCCACCTTGGTAAGTTTCATTGGTCCGTGCCTGTCGTCTCCACCTTGGTAAGTTTCATTGGTCCGTGCCTGTCGTCTCCACCTTGGTAAGTTTCACTGGTCCGTGCCTGTCGTCTCCACCTTGGTAAGTTTCATTGGTCCGTGCCTGTCGTCTCCACCTTGGTAAGTTTCACTGGTCCGTGCCTGTCGTCTCCACCTTGGTAAGTTTCACTGGTCCGTGCCTGTCGTCTCTATCTTGGTAAGTTTAACTGGTCCGCGCCTGTCGTCTCCACCTTAGTAAGTATCACTGGTCCGTGTCTGTCGTCTCCACCTTAGTAAGTATCACTGGTCCGTGTCTGTCGTCTCCACCTTCGTAATTTTCATTGGTCCGTGCCTGTCGTCTCCACCTTGGTAAGTTTCACTGGTCCGTGTCTGTCGTCTCCACATTGCTAAGTTTCACTGGTCCGTGTCTGCCTTCTCCACCTTGGTAAGTTTCAGTGGTCCGTGCCTGTCGTCTCGACATTGGTAAGTATCACTGGTCCGTGTCTGTCGTCTCCACCTTGGTAAGTTTCAGTGATCCATTTCTGTCGTCTCGACATTGGTAAGTATCACTGGTCCGTGTCTGTCGTCTCCACCTTTGTAAGTTTCAGTGATCCGTGTCTGTCGTCTCCACATTGGTAAGTTTCACTGGTCCGTGTCTGCCTTCTCCACCTTGGTAAGTTTCACTGGTCCGTGCCTGTCGTCTCCACATTGGTAAGTTTCACTGGTCCGTGTCTGTCGTCTCCACATTGGTAAGTTTCACTGGTCCGTGTCTGTCGTCTCCACATTGGTAAGTTTCACTGGTCCGTGTCTGTCGTCTCCACCTTGGTAAGTATCACTGGTCCGTGTCTGTCGTCTCCACATTGGTAAGTATCACTGGTCCGTGTCTGTCGTCTCCACATTGGTAAGTTTCAGTGATCCGTGTCTGTCGTCTCCTCCTTGGTAAGTTTCACTGGTCCGTTCCTGTCGTCTCCACCTTGGTAAGTTTCACTGGTCCGTGTCTGTCGTCTCCACCTTGGTAAGTTTCACTGGTCCGTTCCTGTCGTCTCCACCTTGGTAAGTTTCACTGGTCCGTTCCTGTCGTCTCCACCTTGGTAAGTTTCACTGGTCTGTGCCTGTCGTCTCCACCTTGGTAAGTTTCACTGGTCCGTGCCTGTCGTCTCCACCTTGGTAAGTTTCACTGGTCCGTTCCTGTCGTCTCCACCTTGGTAAGTTTCACTGGTCCGTTCCTGTCGTCTCCACCTTGGTAAGTTTCACTGGTCCGTGCCTGTCGTCTCCACCTTGGTAAGTTTCACTGGTTCGTGCCTGTCGTCTCCACCTTGGTAAGTTTCACTGGTGTGTGACTGTCGTCTCCACATTGCTAAGTTTCACTGGTCCGTGTCTGTCGTCTCCACATTGGTAAGTATCACTTGTCCGTGTCTGTCGTCTCCACCTTGGTAAGTTTCACTGGTCTGTGCCTGTCGTCTCCACCTTGGTAAATTTCACTGGTCCGTGTCTGTCGTCTCCACCTTGGTAAGTTTCACTGGTCCGTTCCTGTCGTCTCCACCTTGGTAAGTTTCACTGGTCCGTGCCTGTCGTCTCCACCTTGGTAAGTTTCACTGGTCCGTATCTGTCGTCTCCACATTGAGAAGTATCACTTGTCCGTGTCTGTCGTCTCCACCTTGGTAAATTTCACTGGTTCGTGTCTGTCGTCTCCACCTTGGTAAGTTTCATTGGTTCGTGCCTGTCGTCTCCACCTTGGTAAGTTTCACTGGTTCGTGCCTGTCGTCTCCACATTGGTAAGTTTCACTGGTCCGTGTCTGTCGTCTCCACATTGGTAAGTATCACTTGTCCGTGTCTGTCGTCTCCACCTTGGTAAGTTTCACTGGTACGTGCCTGTCGTCTCCACCTTGGTAAGTTTCACTGGTTCGTGCCTGTCGTCTCCACCTTGGTAAGTTTCACTGGTCCGTGTCTGTCGTCTCCACCTTGGTATCACTGGTCCGTGTCTGTCGTCTCTATCTTGGTAAGTTTCACTGGTCCGTGCCTGTCGTCTCCACCTTGGTAAGTTTCACTGGTCCGTGTCTGTCGTCTCCACCTTGGTATCACTGGTCCGTGTCTGTCGTCTCCATCTTGGTAAGTTTCACTGGTCCGTGCCTGTCGTCTCCACCTTGGTAAGTTTCACTGGTCCGTGTCTGTCGTATCCACCTTGGTATCACTGGTCCGTGTCTGTCGTCTCCACCTTGGTATCACTGGTCCGTGTCTGTCGTCTCCATCTTGGTAAGTTTCACTGGTCCGTGCCTGTCGTCTCCACCTTGGTATCACTGGTCCGTGTCTGTCGTCTCCACCTTGGTAAGTTTCACTGGTCCGTGTCTGTCGTCTCCACCTTGGTATCACTGGTCCGTGTCTGTCGTCTCCACCTTGGTATCACTGGTCCGTGTCTGTCGTCTCCACCTTGGTAAGTTTCACTGGTCCGTGTCTGTCGTCTCCACCTTGGTATCACTGGTCCGTGTCTGTCGTCTCCACCTTGGTAAGTTTCACTGGTCCGTGTCTGTCGTCTCCACCTTGGTATCACTGGTCCGTGTCTGTCGTCTCCACCTTGGTATCACTGGTCCGTGTCTGTCGTCTCCACCTTGGTAAGTTTCACTGGTCCGTGTCTGTCGTCTCCACCTTGGTATCACTGGTCCGTGTCTGTCGTCTCCACCTTGGTAAGTTTCACTGGTCCGTGTCTGTCGTCTCCACCTTGGTATCACTGGTCCGTGTCTGTCGTCTCCACCTTGGTAAGTTTCACTGGTCCGTGTCTGTCGTCTCCACCTTGGTATCACTTGTCCGTGTCTGTCGTCTCCACCTTGGTATCACTGGTCCGTGTCTGTCGTCTCCACCTTGGTATCACTGGTCCGTGTCTGTCGTCTCCACCTTGGTATCACTGGTCCGTGTCTGTCGTCTCCACCTTGGTATCACTTGTCCGTGTCTGTCGTCTCCACCTTGGTATCACTGGTCCGTGTCTGTCGTCTCCACCTTGGTATCACTGGTCCGTGTCTGTCGTCTCCACCTTGGTATCACTGGTCCGTGCCTGTCGTCTCCACCTTGGTAAGTTTCACTGGTCCGTGCCTGTCGTCTCCACCTTGGTAAGTTTCACTGGTCCGTACCTGTCGTCTCCCCCTTGGTAAGTTTCACTGGTCCGTGTCTGTCATCTCAACTTTCGGTGGTTAAAATCTCATATGTACCATGGACTGGCGCGATCTCATGAACCTTTCCATCTACACTCACATGCTACGCAGGGTACACCAATGGGTCCATTGTTATGTTTGTATGGCGCTCTACGTCCACATGGGATTATTCAGCACAAGTAGTTGCAATGTAGAGGCTCGATCCTCTTTCTGCCCACCGTCAGACAGAAACTCTACTCTCACAGCCAGGGTTTCAAGCAGTCCTCGCTGGAATGATAATTTACACTTGTATTTCTATTATTATTGCAATCATAATTAAGCATTAAACCCACTAGTATCATACAGCGTTACAATGGTATTTCTAGATAGAGTGAGCAGAGGAAATCTACTAGAGACAAGCAGCATCTTCACAGCTGTTATATGACTATCTTACCTCCGTCTTTCCCATGACTACCACGTCCATCACCTCATTTGTCATAGTTTCTGGTTCTCAAAGGTCGTAACAAGCGATCCAGACCATCATAATTCACATTCAACTAGATGTCCTCTGCTGACCCAGAGATCCTTTTGTTAAGTGGATCACTGGATATTCTGGTGTTATTGAAAATAAGCTCCCTGACTCCGTCCTCCTTTGAAGACCTTCCTGTCTTCCACCGGGAAGCCTCCCTTTCACACTCTTTACCAGCAATGTTACGCCACCTTAGAGACCCCTGACGACGCCATTCATCTCAGTTGGTAAGTGACAAAGTGTTTTTAGACAAGCGGCAGTTCGTTCCAGGCCACTTCTTCGCTGTCAGTCGTGGGGAAACATTATGTCTATCATTGGTACTATGTACCCACAAGACCCACAAGAATGTTAATGAAACACAATATGCAAGTGGTCAGGAAGTGGAACAGTCTGGAGAATGATGTAGTGCAGGCAGGATCCATACATAGCTTTAAGAAGATGTATGAAAAAGCTCATGGAGAAGAGAGAGAGAGAGAGAGAGAGAGAGAGAGAGAGGAGAGAGAGAGAGAGAGAGAGAGAGAGAGAGAGAGTGGACCTAGCAGCGACCATTGAAGAAGCGGGGCCGGAAACTATGACTCGATCCCTACAACCACAATTAGGTGAGTACAAATAGATGTCTATCCTGGTGGATGTATCGTCTACCAGGATAGACACCCAGTACCTGTGCCGATACTGTTTGGTCGTGCTGACAGTAAAACGTCGTTTATTACACGATCTTACTTAACAAAGACCACGTACACTTAACAAAGACCACGTACACTTAACAAAGACCACGTACACTTAACAAAGACCACGTACACTTAACAAAGACCACGTACACTTAACAAAGACCACGTACACTTAACAAAGACCACGTACACTTAACAAAGACCACGTACACTTAACAAAGACAACGTACACTTAACAAAGACCACGTACACTTAACAAAGACCACGTACACTTAACAAAGACCACGTACACTTAACAAAGACCACGTACACTTAACAAAGACCACGTACACTTGAAACATCTTCAATACCCTGAGGCTGATTAGATTATTGGGGTTTAAAACCTGTCGACTATACAAGGGTCATTAAGACTCTGTGTTTCATGTTTACCTCAAGGCTGGAGTGCTTTAATCCCACAAAATTGAGATTATTGTTAAACTTTCAGTGTATATACACTGACAGGCGTACTGTAGCATACTTCTTGGAGTATATACCATGCCCATGAGGCCTTCACTACCTCTCTCTCTCTCTCTCTCTCTCTCTGTCTCTCTCTCTCTCTCTCTCTCTTAGACTCAACTTTAATACCAACCGAACATGATTTTCCATCTCCCCCATGATTGACACCACCACCACTACCATTACCACCACTATTACCACCACTGTTATCACCACCACCACCATCACCATCACCACCATCACCACCATCACCACCATCACCACCACTATCACTACCACCAACATCACCACCACCATCACAATCACAACCATCACCACCAACATCACCACCACCATTACTACCACTACGATCACCACCACCATCACCACCATCACCCCCACCACCATCACCATCACCATCCCCCTCACCACCACCACCACCATCACCACCATCACCACCACCACCATCACCACCACCATCACCACCACCACCATCACCACCATCACCACCACCACCATCATCACCACCATCACCACCACCACAATCACCACCACCACCACCATCACTGCCACCACCACCATCACCACCACCACCATCACTACCACCACCACCATCACTGCCACCATCACCACCACCACCATCACCACCACCACCATCACCACCACCATCACCACCACCACCACCACCCTCGGGTATAATACTCCCCTATGTGGAGTTCTTAGCTACATATTACAGCCTTTATAAAGAGATGAAAAGCCAACCCTAAGTGACTAGTGTCAGGCCAAGTGAGGAAGGAAGGATAGCATGGTGCACTCCTTCAGCGTCACCTTCAGTATCTTCAGTGTCACCTTCAGTATCTTCAGTGTCACCTTCAGTATCTTCAGTGTCACCTTCAGTAGCTTCAATGTCACCTTCAGTATCTTCAGTGTCACCTTCAGTAGCTTCAGTGTCACCTTCAGTAGCTTCAGTGTCACCTTCAGTATCTTCAGTGTCACCTTCAGTAGCTTCAGTGTCACCTTCAGTAGCTTCAGTGTCACCTTCAGTATCTTCAGTGTCACCTTCAGTATCTTCAGTGTCACTTTCAGTATCTTCAGTATCACCTTCAGTATCTTCAGTGTCACCTTCAGTATCTTCAGTGTCATCTTCAGTATCTTCAGTGTCACCTTCAGTATCTTCAGTGTCACCTTCAGTAGCTTCAATGTCACCTTCAGTATCTTCAGTGTCACCTTCAGTATCTTCAGTATCACCTTCAGTATCTTCAGTGTCACCTTCAGTATCTTCAGTGTCACCTTCAGTATCTTCAGTGTCACCTTCAGTGTCTTCAGTGTCACCTTCAGTATCTTCAGTGTCACCTTCAGTAGCTTCAGTGTCACCTTCAGTATCTTCAGTGTCACCTTCAGTAGCTTCAGTGTCACCTTCAGTATCTACAGTGTCACCTTCAGTAGCTTCAGTGTCACCTTCAGTAGCTTCAGTGTCACCTTCAGTATCTTCAGTGTCACCTTCAGTATCTTCAGTGTCACTTTCAGTATCTTCAGTGTCACCTTCAGTATCTTCAGTGTCACCTTCAGTATCTTCAGTATCACCTTCAGTATCTTCAGTGTCACCTTCAGTATCTTCAGTGTCACCTTCAGTATCTTCAGTGTCACCTTCAGTATCTTCAGTGTCACCTTCAGTATCTTCAGTGTCACATTCAGTATCTTCAGTGTCACCTTCAGTATCTTCAGTGTCACCTTCAGTATCTTCAGTGTCACCTTCAGTATCTTCAGTGTCACCTTCAGTATCTTCAGTGTCACCTTCAGTATCTTCAGTGTCACCTTCAGTATCTTCAGTGTCACCTTCAGTCTTCATGTCATCAGTATCTTCAGTGTCACCTTCAGTATCTTCAGTGTCACCTTCAGTATCTTCAGTGTATGCCACCCCTTCAGTATCTTCAGTGTCACCTTCAGTATCTTCAGTGTCACCTTCAGCTTCAGTGTCTTCAGTGTCACCTTCAGTATCTTCAGTGTCACCTTTCAGTCATCTTCAGTGTCACCTTCAGTATCTTCAGTGTCACCTTCAGTATCTTCAGTGTCACCTTCAGTAGCTTCAGTGTCACCTTCAGTATCTTCAGTGTCACCTTCAGTATCTTCAGTGTCACTTCAGTATCTTCAGTAGTCCCCTTCAGTATCTTCAGTGTCACCTTCAGTATCTTCAGTGTCACCTTCAGTATCTTCAGTGTCACTTCAGTATCTTCAGTGTCACCTTCAGTATCTTCGTCATTCAGTATCTTCAGTGTCACCTTCAGTGTCTTCAGTATCACCTTCAGTTCTTCAGTGTCACCTTCAGTATCATTCAGTGTCACCTTCAGTGTCTTCAGTATCACCTTCAACAGTATCACCTTCAGTATCTTCAGTATCACCTTCAGTGTCTTCAGTATCACCTTCAGTATCTTCGGTATCACCTTCAGTACTTCGGTATCACCTTCAGTATCTTCGGTATCACCTTCAGTATCTTCAGTGTCTTCAGTATCACCTTCAGTATCTTCGGTATCACCTTCAGTATCTTCAGTATCACCTTCAGTGTCTTTAGTGTCACCTTCAGTGTCTTCAGTGTCGCCTTCAGTATCTTCAATATCACCTTCAGTGTCTTCAGTATCACCTTCAGTATCTTCAGTATCACTTTCAGTATCACCTTCAGTATCTTTAGTATCACCTTCAGTGTCTTCAGTATTTTCGGTATCACCTTCAGTATCTTCAGTGTCTTCAGTATCACCTTCAGTATCTTCGGTATCACCTTCAGTATCTTCAGTGTCTTCAGTATCACCTTCAGTATCTTCGGTATCACCTTCAGTATCTTCGGTATCACCTTCAGTATCTTCAGTGTCTTCAGTATCACCTTCAGTATCACCTTCAGTGGCTTTAGTGTCACCTTCAGTGTCTTCAGTGTCGCCTTCAGTATCTTCAATATCACCTTCAGTGTCTTCAGTATCACCTTCAGTATCTTCGGTATCACTTTCAGTATCTTCAGTATCACCTTCAGTGTCACCTTCAGTGTCTTCAGTATCACCTTCAGTGTCACCTTCAGTGTCACCTTCAGTATCACCTCCAGTGTCTTCAGTATCGCCTTTCCGTGTCTTCAGTATCCCCTTCAGTGTCTTCAGTATCACATTCAGTGTCTTCAGTGTCACCTTTCAGTGTCTTCAGTGTCACCTTTCAGTGTCTTCAGTATCACCTTCAGTGTCACCTTCAGTATCACCTTCAGTATCTTCGGTATCACCTTCAGTATCACCTTCAGTGTCTTCAGTGTCACCTTCAGTGTCTTCATTGTCACCTTCAGTATCTTCGGTATCACCTTCAGTGTCTTCAGTATCACCTTTCAGTGTCTTCAGTGTCACCTTCAGTGTCACCTCCCAGTGCCCATTTCAACATTTCCTTCACTGCAATTTTACTATCCCTTGCTCTGCCCCATTCAGTATTCTCTTCAATGCTCATTTCAGTACCCCTTCATTACACCCCTTAGTGATGCTTCAGTACCCTTCAGTGCCCTTCAGTACCACTTGCACACCACATAACATGCCAGGGGTGTCGCTGACCCTAGCTCTACTTCAGGTATCTAAAGGAGAGGAGTTCCCTCCCCCTAGCGTTAAATAGGATAATATTAACCCTTTGTCGCTGCATGCAAAGGGAGATTTTAATCCCTTTGGAGACACGGGGGCAGACGAGGAGAGAGACGTCTCTACCGTACGTAGCGTTGTGAGTGTTGTCGCATGTGGTGTTTGTAGCCTGTTGTGTGGTGTTTTGTAGGTGGCGTTGTGGTGTCGTTTGTAGTGTGTTGTGTGTCGTTATGTGTGGTGTTTGTGGTGTCGTTTGTATGTGTGGTGTTTGTGGTGTCGTTTGTATGTGTGGTGTTTGTAATGTCTGTTGTATGTGTGGTGTTTGTGGTGTCGTTTGTATGTGTGGTGTTTGTAGTGTCTGTTGTATGTGTGGTGTTTGTGGTGTCGTTTGTATGTGTGGTGTTTGTAGTGTCTTATGTATGTGTGGTGTTTGTGGTGTCGTTTGTATGTGTGGTGTTTGTAGTGTCTGTTGTATGTGTGGTGTTTGTGGTGTCGTTTGTATGTGTGGTGTTTGTAGTGTCTGTTGTATGTGTGGTGTTTGTAGTGTCGTTTGTATGTGTGGTGTTTGTAGTGTCGTTTGTATGTGTGGTGTTTGTAGTGTCTGTTGTATGTGTGGTGTTTGTAGTGTATGTTGTATGTGTGGTGTTTGTAGTGTCTGTTGTATGTGTGGTGTTTGTAGTGTCTGTTGTATGTGTGGTGTTTGTAGTGTCTGTTGTATGTGTGGTGTTTGTAGTGTCTGTTGTATGTGTGGTGTTTGTAGTGTCGTTTGTATGTGTGGTGTTTGTAGTGTCTGTTGTATGTGTGGTGTTTGTAGTGTCTGTTTTATGTGTGGTGTTTGTAGTGTCTGTTGTATGTGTGGTGTTTGTAGTGTCTGTTGTATGTGTGTTGTTTGTAGTGTCTGTTGTATGTGTGGTGTTCGTAGTGTCGTTTGTATGTGTGGTGTTTGTAGTGTCTGTTGTATGTGTGGTGTTTGTAGTGTCTGTTGTATGTGTGGTGTTTGTGGTGTCGTTTGTATGAGTGGTGTTTGTAGTGTCTGTTGTATGTGTGGTGTTTGTAGTGTCTTTTGTATGTGTGGTGTTTGTAGTGTCTTTTGTATGTGTGGTGTTTGTAGTGTCTGTTTTATGTGTGGTGTTTGTAGTGTCGTTTGTATGTGTGGTGTTTGTGGTGTCGTTTGTATGAGTGGTGTTTGTAGTGTCTGTTTTATGTGTGGTGTTTGTGGTGTCGTTTGTATGTGTGGTGTTTGTAGTGTCTGTTGTATGTGTGGTGTTTGTAGTGTCTGTTGTATGTGTGGTGTTTGTAGTGTCGTTTGTATGTGTGGTGTTTGTAGTGTCTTTTGTATGTGTGGTGTTTGTGGTGTCTGTTGTATGTGTGGTGTTTGTAGTGTCTGTTGTATGTGTGGTGTTTGTAGTGTCTGTTGTATGTGTGGTGTTTGTAGTGTCGTTTGTATGTGTGGTGTTTGTAGTGTCTTTTGTATGTGTGGTGTTTGTAGTGTCTTTTGTATGTGTGGTGTTTGTAGTGTCTGTTGTATGTGTGGTGTTTGTGGTGTCGTTTGTATGTGTGGTGTTTGTAGTGTCTGTTGTATGTGTGGTGTTTGTAGTGTCTGTTGTATGTGTGGTGTTTGTAGTGTCTGTTGTATGTGTGGTGTTTGTAGTGTCTGTTGTATGTGTGGTGTTTGTGGTGTCGTTTGTATATGTGGTGTTTGTAGTGTCTGTTGTATGTGTGGTGTTTGTAGTGTCTGTTGTATGTGTGGTGTTTGTAGTGTCGTTTGTATGTGTGGTGTTTGTAGTGTCTGTTGTATGTGTGGTGTTTGTAGTGTCTGTTGTATGTGTGGTGTTTGTAGTGTCTGTTGTATGTGTGGTGTTTGTAGTGTCTGTTGTATGTGTGGTGTTTGTGGTGTCGTTTGTATGTGTGGTGTTTGTAGTGTCTGTTGTATGTGTGGTGTTTGTAGTGTCTGTTGTATGTGTGGTGTTTGTAGTGTCTGTTGTATGTGGGGTGTTTGTAGTGTCTGTTGTATGTGTGGTGTTTGTAGTGTCTGTTGTATGTGGGGTGTTTGTAGTGTCTGTTGTATGTGTGTGTTTGTGGTGTCACCTGTGTGTAGGTCTCATGTCAAAGGTAATCTGTTTACATTTGCCCATGTTTTAAAATGTCATTAATGGGCAAGCTCTTCTGTTTTATTGAGGGTTAAGGAGGGCAAAAGTTTGAGGGAGGGCAGTAGGATGATGGAGGGCAGGAGGGTGAGGGAGGGCAGAAGGATGATGGAGGGCAGGAGGGTGAGGGAGGGCAGTAGGATGATGGAAGACAGGAGGATGAGGGAGGGCAGTAGGATGAGGGAGAGCAGGAGGGTGAGGGAGGGCAGGAGGGTGAGGGAGGGCAGGAGGATGAGGGAGGGCAGTAGGATGATGGAGGGCAGGAGGGTGAAGGAGGTCAGTAGGATGATGAAAGGCAGGAGGGTGAGGGAGGGCAGAAGGATGAGGGAGGGCAGGAGGGTGAGGGAGGACAGAAGGGTGAGGGATGGCAGGAGGATGAGGGAGGGCAGGAGGGTGAGGGAGGGCAGGAGGGTGAGGGAGAGCAGAAGGGTGAGAGAGGGGAGGAGGATGAGGGAGGGCAGGAGGGTGAGGGAGGGCTGGAGGGTTTACGGAGGGCAGGAGGGTGAGGGAGGGCAGGGGGATGAGGGAGGGCAGGAGGGTGAGGGAGGGCAGGAGGGTGATTGAAGGCAGGAGGGTGAGGGAGGGCAGGAGGGTGATTGAGGGCAGGAGGGTGAGGGAGGGCAGGAGAGTGATTGAGGGCAGGAGGGTGAGGGAGGGCAGGAGGATGAGGAAGGGCAGGAGAGTGAGGGAGGGCAGGAGGGTGAGGGAGGGCAGGAGGGTGAGGGAGGGCAAGAGGATGAGGGAGGGCAGAAGGGTAAGGAAGGGCAGGAGGATGAGGGAGGGCAGGAGGGTCAGGAAGAGCTAATATAGACCAGTTGAATCCCATCACCCGACTCTCACTAGACTAGAGACTGTCTCACTCCTGTGTCTCACTCCTGTGTCTCCTGTCTCATTCCTGTCTCACTTCTGTCTCTCATTCCTGTGTCTCTTGTGTCTCCTGTGTCTCACTTCTGTGTCTCCTGTGCCTCACTTCTGTGTATCATTCCTATGTCTCACCCATGTGTCCCTTCTTGCCTCGCCCCCCGTGTCTCACTGCTGTCTCACTGCTGTCTCCCCAACACATTACGGGTCAGTTATCAGTAGTTTCTCCAACTCTGTTCGAGAAATATTAATAAAAATCATAATGATTACTAAAGATGTCAGCTTCCAGATCAGTGCTGACACGAGTAAGATGTCAACTTCCAGGGCAGTGCTGACACGAGTAAGATGTCAGCTTCCAGGGCAGTGCTGACACGAGTAAGATGTCAGCTTCCAGGTCAGTGCTGACACGAGTAAGATGTCAGCTTCCAGGTCAGTGCTGACACGAGTAAGATGTCAGCTTCCAGGGCAGTGCTGACACGAGTAAGATGTCAGCTTCCAGGGCAGTGCTGACACGAGTAAGATGCCAGCTTCCAGGGCAGTGCTGACACAAGTAAGATGTCAGCTTCCAGGGCAGTGCTGACACAAGTAAGATGTCAGCTTCCAGGTCAGTGCTGACACGAGTAAGATGTCAGCTTCCAGGGCAGTGCTGACACGAGTAAGATGCTGATCAGGCTGTTACCATGGATGTGTGGTGATGCAATAACTGCTCTGACAGCTGGTCCACTTATGATCCAAGCAGCTGTTGCAGTTGCATGGAGTGGTCCATCAGGTGGTGGGCGAGCAGAGGTCCAGCACCACCTGGGTCGGTACGGATGTGACCTCGGTAGCGCTGAGTACTCTGAAGTGCTGATTAATTCATAGAATGTTCCCTTCTACACTTACATCAGTAACTTCTACTCCAACTTCAGCACTTTCTACATTAACTTCAGCACCTTCTACATCAATTTTAACAAATAATCTGGGGTCTCCGTTATCATCAATTATAACAAGCAGTTTTAATGTGTACAAGATTATGTATTGTATAATCTACGCAGAAGTAGTAGAGTATCAGGTTCTCGCTCAATTGCTCAAGGGAGGTTCCTTGATGCTGGTGAATGGGCTCTTGATCAAGGGAATCGGATCTGTGTTCCAATTCCCTGAATTAAGCCTGAATACCTTCCATTCTTACCCCCCCCCCCAAAGGCGCTGTATAATCCCTATGGGTATAGCGCTCCCCCATGATAATACTAATAATAATAATCTTGTTGAACTGAGGATGGTGTATGCGGTTTATATTATAATTCAGCGTCGGTATATATTCCATCATACAGTTATTCCGTTCTTGCACCAGGTCGTTCACTTCAACTTCTTGTCTCGTTACCAAAAAAAAATATTGTTACTTTTTGATAATTATCGTCAGTGAGTTCATTAAGGTAAGTAAGTGCCCACGAGGAACTTCACTCTCCGCTTACATTAAGGTAAGTAAGTGCCCACGAGGAACTTCACTCTCCGCTTACATTAAGGTAAGTAAGTGCCCACTAGAAACTTCACTCGCCGCTTACATTAAGGTAAGTAAGTACCCACGAGGAACTTCACTCGCCGCTTACATTAAGGTAAGTAAGTGCCCACTAGGAACGTCACTCGCCGCTTATATTAAGGTAAGTAAGTACCCACGAGAAACTTACTCGCCGCTTACATTAAGGTAAGTAAGTACCCACGAGGAACTTCACTCGCCGCTTACATTAAGGTAAGTAAGTACCCACGAGGAACTTCACTCGCCGCTTGCATTAAGGTAAGTAAGTACCCACTAGAAACTTCACTCGCCGCTTACATTAAGGTAAGTAAGTACCCACTAGGAACTTCACTGCCGCTTACATTAAGGTAAGTAAGACCACTAGGAACTTCACTCGCCACTTCATAAGGTAAGTAAGTACCCACGAGGAACTTCACTGCCGCTTACATTAAGGTAAGTAAGTGCCCACGAGGAACTTCACTGCGCTTACATTAAGGTAAGTGCTCACGAGGAACTTCACTTGCCGCTTACATTAAGGTAAATATGTGCCCATGAGGAACTTCACTCGCCGCTTACATTAAGGTAAATATGTGCCCACGAGGAACTTCACTCTCCGCTTACATTAAGGTAAGTAAGTGCCCACGAGGAACTTCACTCGCCGCTACATTACGGTAAGTAAGTACCCACGAGGAACTTCACTCGCCGCTTACATTAAGGTAAGTAAGTACCACTAGAACTTCACTCGCCGCTACATTAAGGTAAGTAAGTACCCACGAGGAACTTCACTCGCCACTTACATTAAGGTAAGTAAGTACCCCGAGGAACTTCACTCGTCACTTACATTAAGGTAAGTAAGTGCCCACGAGGAACTTCACTCGCCGCTTACATTAAGGTAAATAAGTACCCACGAGGAACTTCACTCGCCACTTACATTAAGGTAAGTAAGTGCCCACGAGGAACTTCACTCGCCACTTACATTAAGGTAAGTAAGTGCCCAGAGGAACTTCACGCCGCTTGCATTAAGGTAAGTAAGTGCCCACGGAACTTCACTCGCCACTTACATTAAGGTAAGTAAGTGCCACGAGGAACTTCACTCGCCACTTACATTAAGGTAAGTAAGTGCCCACGATTAACTTCACTCGCCTTACATTAAGGTAGTAAGTACCCACGAGGAACTTCACTGCCGCTTACATTAAGGTAAGTAAGTGCCCACGAGGAACTTCATCGCCGCTTACATTAAGGTAAGTAAGTACCACGAGGAACTTCACTCGCCACTTACATTAAGGTAAGTAAGTACCACTAGGAACTCACTCGCCGCTTACATTAAGGTAGTAAGTACCCACGAGAACTTCACTGCCGCTACATTAAGGTAAAGTACCCACGAGAACTTCACTTGCCACTTACATTAAGTTAAGTAAGTACTCACTAGAAACTTCACTCGCCCTTCATTAAGGTAAGTAAGTGCCCACGAGGAACTTCACTCGCCACTTACATTAAGGTAAGTAAGTACCCACGAGGAACTTCACTCGCCACTTACATTAAGGTAAGTAAGTGCCCACGATTAACTTCACTCGCCGCTTACATTAAGGTAAGTAAGTACCCACGAGGAACTTCACTCGCCGCTTACATTAAGGTAAGTAAGTGCCCACGAGGAACTTCACTCGCCGCTTACATTAAGGTAAGTAAGTACCCACGAGGAACTTCACTCGCCACTTACATTAAGGTAAGTAAGTACCCACTAGGAACTTCACTCGCCGCTTACATTAAGGTAAGTAAGTACCCACGAGGAACTTCACTCGCCGCTTACATTAAGGTAAGTACCCACGAGGAACTTCACTTGCCACTTACATTAAGTTAAGTAAGTACTCACTAGAAACTTCACTCGCCGCTTACATTAAGGTAAGTAAGTACCCACTAGGAACTTCACTCGCCGCTTACATTAAGGTAACTAAGTACCCACGAGGAACTTCATTCGCCGCTTACATTAAGGTAAGTAAGTACCCACGAGGAACTTCACTGCCGCTACATTAAGGTAAGTGCCCACGAGGAACTTCACTGCGCTACATTAAGGTAAGTGCCACGAGAACTTCACTGCCGCTTACATTAAGGTAAGTAAGTACCCACGAGGAACTTCACTCCGCTTACATTAAGGTAAATAAGTGCCCACGAGGAACTTCACTCTCCGCTACATTAAGGTAAGTAAGTGCCCACGAGGAACTTCACTCCGCTTACATTAAGGTAAGTAAGTACCACGAGGAACTTCACTCGCCTACATTAAGGTAAGTAAGTACCCACGAGGAACTTCACTCGCCACTTACATTAAGGTAAGTAAGTACCCACAAGGAACTTCACTCGCCGCTTACATTAAGGTAAGTAAGTACCCACGAGGAACTTCACTCGCCGCTTACATTAAGGTAAGTAAGTACCCATGAGGAACTTCACTCGCCACTTACATTAAGGTAAGTAAGTACCCACTAGGAACTTCACTGCGCTTACATTAAGGTAAGTAAGTACCCACGAGGAACTTCACACGCGCTTACATTAAGGTAAGTAAGTACCCACGAGGAACTTCACTCGCCGCTTACATTAAGGTAAGTAAGTACCCACGAGGAACTTCACTCGCCACTTACATTAAGTTAAGTAAGTACCCACTAGGAACTTCACTCGCCGCTTACATTAAGGTAAGTAAGTACCCACGAGGAACTTCACTCGCCACTTACATTAAGGTAAGTAAGTGCCCACGATTAACTTCATTCGCCGCTTACATTAAGGTAAGTAAGTACCACTAGGAACTCCACTCGCCTACATTAAGGTAAGTAAGTGCCCACGAGGAACTTCACTCGCCCTTACATTAAGTAGAAGTGCCCACGAGGAACTTCACTCGCCACTTACATTAAGGTAAGTAAGTGCCCACGATTAACTTCACTGCCGCTTACATTAAGGTAAGTAAGTACCCACGAGGAACTTCACTCGCCTTACATTAAGGTAAGTAAGTGCCCACGAGGAACTTCACTGCCGCTTACATTAAGGTAAGTAAGTCCCACGAGGAACTTCACTCGCCACTTACATTAAGGTAAGTAAGTGCCCACGAGGAACTTCACTCGCCGCTTGCATTAAGGTAAGTAAGTGCCCACGAGGAACTTCACTCGCCACTTACATTAAGGTAAGTAAGTGCCCACGAGGAACTTCACTCGCCACTTACATTAAGGTAAGTAAGTGCCCACGAGGAACTTCACTCGCCGCTTACATTAAGGTAAGTAAGTACCCACGAGGAACTTCACTCGCCGCTTACATTAAGGTAAGTAAGTGCCCACGAGGAACTTCACTCGCCGCTTACATTAAGGTAAGTAAGTGCCCACGAGGAACTTCACTCGCCGCTTACATTAAGGTAAGTAAGTGCCCACGAGGAACTTCACTCTCCGCTTACATTAAGGTAAGTAAGTGCCCACGAGGAACTTCACTCGCCGCTTACATTAAGGTAAGTAAGTGCCCACGAGGAACTTCACTCGCCGCTTACATTAAGGTGAGTAAGTGCCCACGAGGAACTTCACTCGCCGCTTACATTAAGGTGAGTAAGTGCCCACGAGGAACTTCACTCGCCGCTTACATTAAGGTAAATAAGTGCCCACGAGGAACTTCACTCGCCGCTTACATTAAGGTAAGTAAGTGCCCACGAGGAACTTCACTCGCCGCTTACATTAAGGTAAGTAAGTGCCCACGAGGAACTTCACTCGCCGCTTACATTAAGGTAAGTAAGTGCGCACGAGGAACTTCACTCGCCGCTTACATTAAGGTAAGTAAGTGCCCACGAGGAACTTCACTCGCCGCTTACATTAAGGTAAGTAAGTGCCCACGAGGAACTTCACTCGCCGCTTACATTAAGGTAAGTACCCACGAGGAACTTCACTCGCTGCTTACATTAAGGTAAGTACCCACGAGGAACTTCACTCGCCACTTACATTAAGGTAAGTACCCACGAGGAACTTCCCTCGTCGCTTACAACACTATCACCTGAGATCTCCGGATCCTCCACACCTATCAAGATTTTGTTTAGGATTGTTCGTACTGTATTTCCTCTTCATTACCCTGCCTCACCCCCAACCTCGCAAATATTCTCCAGCCCTGCCTCACCCCCAACCTCGCAAATATTCTCCAGCCCTGCCTCATCCCCAACCTCGCAAATATTCTCCAGCCGTGCCTCACCCCCAACCTCGCAAATATTCTCCAGCCATGCCTCACCCCCAACCCCGCAAATATTCTCCAGCGCTGACTCACCCCCAACCTCGCAAATATTCTCCAGCTCTGCCTCACCCCCAACCTCGCAAATATTCTCCAGCCATGCCTCACCTCGGAAGAGGGTGACCAGTCAATATACTCATTTTTATTCACCCCTAATTTCCCTAAACACCTACAAAACTATGTTATAATAGCTTCTATTTCTGTTCATATTCCAGTGTATGGCACTATCTCTGTCCACACACCAGTGTATGGCACGGTGTCTGTTCATATTCCAGTGTATGGCACTATCTCTATCCACATACCAGTGTATGACACTGTCTCTGTCCTCATACCAGCGTATGGCACTGTCTCTGTCCACATACCAGTGTATGACACTGTCTCTGTCCACATACTAGTGTATGGCACTGTATCTGGCCACATACCAGTGTATGGCACTGTCTCTGTCCACATACCAGTGTATGGCACTGTCTCTGTCCACATACCAGTGTATGGCACTGTCTCCACAGATATGTTTGACTTGAAACATTTCTTTATGATGGATAAGGATTCTACTAGTTGCTGTCTGTGCTGTTCTACTTTCTTCAAGTTCGTTTGCTAGTTCCTTTCTGATAATGTTTCGTAAACTTTTGTTATACTTAACATTCTCTTTAGTTAAAGCTTGTTCAGAATTCATCAACTTTGTCATGCCCCTGGAGGCCTATGTGATAGGGAATCAACAGAAGCTTAACTGATTCCTTTCTTAATAATTTGTGTATAACTGTGCCTAGCTTTATACACAAACATGTTACATACAGGTCTCTGGCTATTTAGAACAAGTAATGAGAAAAGAGTGTTACAATTACACTGTGTGTAATTGTGATTTGAGAGTAACAAGTATGGCAAACAACTCAGTTTGTAAGGTAGAAACAGAAATTATTAATTCTAATACACCTCTGTTACAGTGCCATCAGGCTGGCATTTCTAAGTTCGCTCCTTCCTGGGAAAGGCACGAACCCTTGTCACTCAACCTTCTTCCACAAAGGCTGAACCCTCACTCTCGCCTCTAACCCCCACATAGATTCAGAACCTTCTCCCCATTCAACCCCTTCCTCAAATGTTTAATCTTCCCTGTCTAGCCTCAACCTATTCCACAAAGGTTGAATCTCCCGCCTTCACTCGCAACGCCCTCCACACAGGTCAAGCCTTCCCAACCAGTGACGGTGCCCGGGGTTCTACAGTGGGGTGCTCAGAGGTGGCTGTGTTGTTGGAAGGGCAAGATGGCTGAGAGGCTAATTTTGAAGCAGATTATTACTATTACTATTTTTATTTTTGTCCTTTGGGGGACTGTGGGAATTCGTGGAGGGGCAGCAGCCCCCCAAGAATTTCCTTCCCCTGCCCTCAACCCCCATTTCACACAGGCCGCAACCCTCGTCCCCACCCCCTCCACACAGGTCGACCCCCACTTCCTTCATGAAATGCCTTTACTACCCCATCAACCCGCACAGAGAGCTTGTACCCCCCTCTTCCCATCTGTCACGCCCTCAGAACTCACATGCCTATACTCCTGCGCTCCTGCACCCCCCTTCCCCACGACCCTCTACCCGCAGCATGGATATGAGGGATGTGAGGGGTGAGTACCCAGAGGCTGCAACATATGCTGACCATCGTTACGGACCCACCAGCTGATCTATGACGGCAACCACAAGATACAGTGACAGCTGTTGGCCTCCAGCTGTAGTATATGCCTATCCTGTTAGCCTCCAGTGTAGGCTTCTGTTAGCCTCCAGTGTAGGCCTCTCCTGTTAGCCTCCAGTGTAGACCTCTCCTGTTAGCCTCCAGTGTAGGCCTCTCCTCTTAGCCTCCAGTGTAGGCCTCTCCTCTTAGCCTCCAGTGTAGGCCTCTCCTCTTAGCCTCCAGTGTAGGCCTCTCCTCTTAGCCTCCAGTTTAGGTCTCTCCTGTTGGCATCCGGTGTAGACTTCTGTTGACATCCAATGTAGACTTCTGTTGCTATCCAGTGTAGGCCTCTCCTATTAGCCTCCAGTGTAGGCCTCTTTTGTTGATATCCAGTGTAGGCTTCTGTTGCCATCCAGTGTAGGCCTCTCATTTTGATATCCAGTGTAGGCTTCTGTTGACTTCCAGCGTAGGCCTCTCCTGTTGATATCCAGTGTAGGCCTCTCCTGTTAGCCTCCAGTGTAGACCTCTCCTGTTAGCCTCCAGTATAGGCCTCTTTTGTTGATATCCATTTAGGCCTCTCCTGTTGATATCCAGTGTAGGCCTCTCCTGTTGATATCCAGTGTAGGCCTCTCCTATTAGCCTCCAGTGCAGGCCTCTTCTGTTGATATCCAGTGTAGGCCTCTTCTGTTGATATCTAATGTAGGCTTCTTATGATATCTAGTGTAGACCTATCCTGTTGACATACAGTGTAGGCCTCTCCTGTTGACATCCAGTGTAGGCCTCTCCTGTTGACATCCAGTGTAGGCCTCTCCTGTTTGCCATCAGCTGTTTCTGTTGTTGATGCTGCTGTTACTGTTGCTGTTGTTGCTGTTCCTGTTGTTGCTGCTGCTGCTGTTGTTGCTGCTGCTGCTGTTGTTGCTGCTGCTGTTGTTGTTACTGATGTTAATGCTGCTGTTCTTATTTCGTTTTCTTGCGCTGCCGCTAAACTTAATGATGCTATTGTTGTTGCTGTTTGTTGCTATTGTTGTTGCTGTTACTGTTGTTGTTGTTGCTATTGTTATTGTTATTGGATGCTGTTGCTGTTTGTTTTGTGCTGTTGTTGATAGTGTTGTTTATGATGTTACTGCTGCTGTTGCTGCTCCTTTTATTACTTCCCCCCCTCTCTCTCTCTCTCTCTCTCTCTCTCTCTCTCTCTCTCTCTCTCTCTCTCTCTCTCTCTCTCTCTCTCTCTCCATAGCATTCAATTCTCCATCTCCTCTCCCCTCTCCTCCCTTCCCTCTCCCTCGCCTCCCCTTCCCTACCCCTCCCTCCACCCTTACCCCTCCCATTACATTCCCCCCCCTCCGCTCTCCTTCACCTCCCCACCAAGGTAATGATCCATGGGTCTTTCCATCGGTAATCATAAAGCAATGAAGGATAAAGAGAAGGGTAGGGGAGGGTGTGTAGGGTAGGGGAGGATGTGTAGGGTAGGGGAGGGTGTGTAGGGTAGGGGAGGGTGTGTAGGGTAGGGGAGGATGTGTAGGATAGGGAAGGATGTGTAGGGTAGGGGAGGGTGTGTAGGGTAGGGGAGGGTGTGTAGAGTAGGGGAGGATGTGTAGGGTAGGGTAGGGTGTTTAGGGTAGGGGAGGGTGTGTAGGGTAGGGGAGGATGTGTAGGATAGGGAAGGATGTGTAGGGTAGGGGAGGGTGTGTAGGGTAGGGGAGGATGTGTAGGGTAGGAGAGGGTGTGTAGAGTAGGGGAGGAAGTGTAGGGTAGGGGAGGGTGTGTAGGGTAGGGGAGGATGTGTAGGGTAGGGGAGGGTGTGTAGGGTAGGGTAGGATGTGTAGGGGAGGGTGTGTAGAGTAGGGGAGGATGTGTAGGGTACGGGAGGAAGTGTAGGGTAGGGGAGGGTGTGTAGAGTAGGGGAGGATATGTAAGGTAGGGAAGGGTGTGTAGGGTAGGGGAGGATGTGTAGGGTAGGGGAGGGTGTGTGGAGTAGGGGAGGGTGTGTAGGGTACGGGAGGAAGTGTAGGGTAGGGGAGGGTGTGTAGGGTAGGGGAGGATATGTAAGGTAGGGAAGGGTGTGTAGGGTAGGGGAGGATGTGTAGGGTAGGGGAGGGTGTGAAGGGTAGGGGAAGGTTTGTAGGGTAGGGGAGGGGAGGGTTTGTATGGTAGGGGAGGATGTGTAGGGTAGGGGAAGGTGTTTAGGGTAGGGGAGGGTGTGTAGGGTAGGGGAAGATGTGTAGGGTAAAGGGGTATGAAAGGTAGGGGTGTGATGAGTAGGGGATGGTAGGGGGTGATAAGGAAGGGTGTGGAGGGTATCAGAATTGGATAGGTATATTATTATTATTATTATTATATTATTGTTGTTATTATATAGAGGAGGCGTTAAACCTGTAGGGGTCGTACTGCACCTTGGAGTTGGGAAGAAATGGAAGATAATCTCATTCGATCCATACAAGGAAGTGAGAAAACACCAGTTTCTCGGATCAAGAGCCCATCACCAAGCCACTTACTTCCCTTGAAGGGATGTTAATACTGAAGGTAGTCCCACTACACACACACGCGCGCGCGCTCGAGCGCATGCACACGTACATGTGTGAGAGGGAGAGGGATAGAGACATTATTTGCCACTAAGTAACTTCTGCAACGTTGACCATGCAATACGGAGGTGTGCAGTTGCATGGCCGAGAGTCCTTGTGATGCTCTAATAACTCATAAAACATATATTGTTATTATAACTACAGACAAAAGTTACATTTAATATCCTTGTTGAAGCCACAGTACCGAATTACTTTCCACGACGCCAGTTTGAAGATAAACAATTATATTCATGATCACTTCGATGTTAAAGGTGTTTTTTAAGGGACCCTTGGACCGTGCAGATATAACAGTGTACGAAATGGGCGTAGCGGGGTGGGGCAGGGCGGAGCAGGGGGCGGTGAAGAGAGGGGCGGGCAATGATGGAGCAGGGAGCGTGAATATAGGGACTGACAGACAACACAAAAGCACACAGGCGATGCTTACAATGGCGGGTAAGTGGCGGCGGGGCCACCAGACACACCACACCACAACAAACCACCAATCAAGTCTTTGTGCTCGCTGAATATTGTTGTCCAATGATTCACTGCATTAATCTATATCACGGCTAGTGTAAAGGAGAGCTGGGAGCCGTGGAGCTGTGTTTTCAGGGGGAGCTTCAGCTGCTTTCATCGGTGTTAAAGGTTTGGAAACTTTCAAACTTCCCTCACGCTCTCTCTCTCTCTATGCCCTCCGCTCTACCTCCCTCACACCCCATCCTCCCTCACACTAATAATCACAACAAATTCAATAAAAAGTAACCAAGAGATCTTTACCCGCGATTACCCGCTAACAATACATTAACAATGGTAGGAGCTGTTGTGCCCCTGGGGGAGCTGTGTTGGCCCCCCGGGGCTGCCATAGAGGGTGTGGATGTGGGCCACATTTGGCCAACAGCACTCTGCTCCCTCGCCAGTCGGCTCTTAAAGTGACTTTTCCGGTACGTTAATTGGAGTGACGTTCCGTGAAGACATCTAAACATGTTAGTAAACATTAGGTTACGTTAAAAACTTACTCATAATTGTTATTTATTTAAAAAAAAAAAAGGTATCTGTTGAAGAAGGAAGTCAATATGATGGCTGGAATAATTCATAGTTCACTCTTGATCTGAGTATCGTCCAGGACGGACCGAAGCGTCGTCTGGTTTCAAATTCTTATGTGTTCGATATTTGCGAATCCTTCATCAGTCCTTGCGAGTTTTCCTTATCGTTCCTCGTTCAGCTGTTCAACAGTTGATGAATAATGTCTTCAGTCATTGACTTCGAACTTGAATTTACTGAATGTTCACCAAATGAAGCTATAACTGTGTTTCTCAATTAATATTGGTTTTGAAGATTGAGACACTTATGCAACATATGGGAGTCTTTATTAAGGGAACGTTTCGCCACACAGTGGCTTCATCAGTCCAATACAAAGTAGAAATGAGTAAGGAGAGGAGAAGTTTGAGGTAATTACTCCTTCAGCCTGGACCAAAAGCACCTTAGAAAACTTATCTAACCTTATTTTAACAAGCGCAATTTAATTTAGCCTAATCCAACTAAATACATCTTAGATAAGTTTACAATAATTAAATAATAAACACAATGAAATATTTTTTTTCGTTAATTTCAGAATTATTTTTCCGAAATTATTGCATACACAAATTTTCGTTTGCCTTATTCGGCAAGAAGAACGTTGCTATTTAAGCCAAAATCGCAAGTTTGACCTATTTTGCACGACATATATATATATATATATATATATATATATATATATATATATATATATATATATATATATATATAGGTAGTAGGTTGGTAGACAGCAACCACCCAGGGAGGTACTACCGTCTACCAAGTGTGTGTAAAACAGAAGCCTGTATTTGTTTTACATGATGGTAGGATTGCTGGTGTCTTTTTTCTGTCTCATAAACATACAAGATTTCAGGTACGTCTTGCTACTTCTACTTACACTTAGGTCACACTACACATACATGTACACGTTTATGTATACACACTCATCTGAGTTTTCTTTGATTTTATCTTAATAGTTCTTATTCTTATTGCTTTCCTTTCATATCCATGGGGAAGTGGAATAAGAATCTTTCCTCCGTAAGCCATGCGTGTTGTAAAAGTCAACTAAAATGCCTGGAACAATGGGCTAGTAACCCCTTTTTCCGTATAACTTACTAAAAAGAAAAAGAAGAAAACCGTCGAAGTGGGATGTTTGAATGTGCGTGGATGTTGTGTGAATGATAAGAAAGAGATGATTGTGGATGTTATGAATGAAAAGAAGCTGGATGTCTTGGCTTTAAGTGAAACAAAGTTGAAGGGGGTAGGAGAGTTTCAGTGGGGAGAAATAAATGGAATTAGGCCAGAGGTTTCACAGTTAGAGCTAAAGAAGGAGAAGCAATAATGTTGAAGGATAAGTTATGGCAGGAAAAGAGGGAATATAAATGTATAAATTCAAGGAATAAGGTTTGAATGTGAAAAGTGGGTTATAGTAAGTGTTTATGCACCTGGAGAAGAGAGAAGTGTAGAGGAGAGAGAGAGATTTTGGGAAATGTTGAGTGAGTGTGTGGGGAGTTTTGAACCAAGTGAGAGAGTAATTGTGGTGGGGGATTTCAATACTAAAGAGGGTACAAAAGTTGTGGAGGGAGTAGTAGGTAAATTTGGGGTGCCAGGGGTAAATGAAAATGGGGAGCCTTTAATTGAGCTATGTGTAGAAAGAGGTTTGGTAATAAGTAATACATATTTTATGAAAAAGAGGATAAATAAATATACAAGGTATGATATAGCACGTAAAGAAAGTAGTTTGTTAGATTATGTATTGGTGAATAAAACGTTGATGGGTAGGCTTCAGGATGTGCATGTTTATAGAGGGGCAACGGCTATATCGGATCATTATTTAGTTGTAGCTACAGTTAGAGTAAGAGGTAGATGGAACAAAAGGAAAATGGCAACAGCAAGTAAGAGAGAGGCAAAAGTGTATAAACTAAGGGAGGAGGAAGTTAGGGTGAGATATAAGCAACTATTGGCAGAAAGGTGGGCTAGTGCAAGTATGAGTAGTGGGGGGTTTGAAGAGAGTTGGGATAGTTTTAAAAATGCAGTATTAGAATGTGGGGCAGAAGTTTGTGGCTATAGGAGGGTGGGTGCAGGAGGAAAGAGGAGTGACCGGTGGAATGATGAAGTAAAGGGTGTGATAAAAGAGAAAAATGTAGCTTTTGAGAGGTTTTTACAAAGCAGAAGTGTTATAAGAAGTATATTATATTATTGTAACCACGAACGTGGTTACAATAATATAATATACTGCTTGTTGGGCTAGTACACCAAACAGGAGGAGAATGAAATTAGCTTAGAGGCGTCCACACCACCGTATGTCCTTGGGTAGCGAGTACAACATTTAGTCCTACTGGATGCGCTACTCTTAAGGATTGTGTGGTTCAGTGGACTAGAGCGTCATGTGTTTTCGCTCACCGAGAGGCGGGCCAAAGCATCGGCCGTTTCCCACCAACGTATGGTGACCCGAAAAAGAAAAACTTTCACCATCATTCACTCCATCACTGTCTTGCCAGAGGTGCAATTACATTATAGTTATAACACTGCAACATCAACACCCCTCCTTCAGAGTGCAGACACTCTACTTCTCATCACCGTCCTGACGGGTTCCCTGAATCCCTTCATAAATGTTACCTGAAGAATTTGGTAAATTAATTAGGCAGGATCTTTTATTGCCAAATCTCTCTTGCCATAATAATAGTTTCCATTAGTTTACCCACAACAGGGCGACAATTAAGGGAGAATGATCTCTCCCTTTTCTTAAAAACTGGAGCGACATCAGCCATTTTCCATTAATGTGTCACTTAACCTTCTTCATATTATTTACTTAATATAAGTTAACGTGTCAACATTTTGGTATCTAGATTCATGCCATGACCTGGGGAATCTATCAATGCATTAACATAGTGTAAATAGGCACCTCGAGAATGGATATCCTTTAAAAATTAATGTTACCTGTCTCGTTCTTCTGATAAGTGTGTGTGTGACACTGGAGGTGGTTCAATGTGTAATGTTGTCGTAAGCAGTTATATTTGTAGGCTCCTGTGTATTTTATATACCGTAATTTTGAATTTACATGCTAAAATAAATAGCAGAGACGTATTCTGATATCGTGTAAGCAGGTAAAACTTAGCAATACGTCTTTATATTGAAATTATGGGTACAAAAAAACACAGCCCCTCGTCCTGGCGTTACTCAGTCCCCGCCAGTTGTAAGGTGACGTGTTTACCCCCAGAGTCAATGACTGTCAGCGTTCCCAGAAGCAATTGTCACTTAAATGACATTTATCTACAGTGTATTTGTCAGTTTATGACAGTGACTGCAAACATGTAAGCAGAACTAAGCTCCTTTATATTTAGGTTTAGAATTAAGTCTTGGGAAACTTAATTTACTTCAGAGTTCTCAATAATTTAGAATAGTAATCACTTTATACCTGCCTCCTCGTTTCAGTTGTCTGTTTAAAATAACTAAATCTTAAATATTATTGATTTTATTTTATATTGAATAATTCCTCAAGCGTCCTATAGTAATCCTCCTTCAGGTTTGTAGTTGCTTAAGCCCACTAACCTGTCTTATGAGGCCTGGTCTGGGACCGGGTGGCGGGGGCGTTGACCCTGGAAACACTCCCGAGGTTGACGATTCTGACTGATACATCACCCTGACCTGCAGCTTTATTAGTGCTCAGCTTCCTTCCCAGCTTTAATCTTGCCACAGTGTCATTGTCAAAAAATATTTGGTGTGCCTGTTGCAAGTGTTGTGTGTGAGGTGTTTGATATTGTGGTGGCTCCGTCCTCAGGTCTGCTGACTGAGCTGTAAGTGACGTGGAGGACCGATGCCATTACTCGATTGGTCCGCGTCATGGTATCGTCACTGCCGATTGGTCCGCGTCATGGTACCGTCACTGCCGATTGGTATGTGTCATGGTACCGTCACTGCCGATTGGTATGTGTCATGGTACCGTCACTGCCGATTGGTATGTGTCATGGTACCGTCACTGCCGATTGGTCCGCGTCATGGTACCGTCACTGCCGATTGGTATGTGTCATGGTACCGTCACTGCCGATTGGTATGTGTCATGGTATCGTCACTGCCGATTGGTGCGTGTCATGGTACCGTCACTGCGGATTGGTACGCGTCATGGTACCGTCACTGCTGATTGGTCCGCGTCATGGTACCGTCACTGCCGATTGGTATGTGTCATGGTATCGTCACTGCCGATTGGTGCGTGTCATGGTACCGTCACTGCGGATTGGTACGTGTCATGGTACCGTCACTGCTGATTGGTCCGCGTCATGGTACCGTCACTGCTGATTGGTCCGCGTCATGGTACCGTCACTGCCGATTGGTACGTGTCATGGTACCGTCACTGCCGATTGGTACGTGTCATGGTACCGTCACTGCCGATTGGTACGTGTCATGGTACCGTCACTGCCGATTGGTACGTGTCATGGTACCGTCACTGCCGATTAAAGATCCTATTCCTGTGTGAATCCTTCTCTTACCCTTCACATATTTAAAAAAAAAAAGTTATTTTTCCATGCTGTGAGCAATTTTTTTTACCAGGCTCACGAATGCTGATGTTCATCATTCCCTTAATCATTCCCTTAATCATTCTCTTAATCATTCCCTTGCACTCTCTCGGCAGACACACGCATCAGAAGCACGGCCCATGGAATTTTTTTCAATTTCGATTATTATTTTTGTTAATTTATGCAATAAATCAACAGTTGGGTCAACCCTCTGTTGTTTATCCATTTCTACGTGCGGTGTCTCTTTTTCCGTAAATAATATTTTGAATTCGAGACAGTTCTTGACTTCCTCAAGAACTCGCTTCGCTGTTCATTAAAGTCGGCTGCTTTAATTTTCTGGAACTGATGATGAGTTAAGTGGCAAAATTGACACCTACTTTGAACTTTATAAAGTTACGGTGAGTGTTTACGAATGACATCCCAGTCATTGGTGTGTGACTGTGACGTGTGATCGTGACTTGTGATCGTGACGTGTGAACGTAACGTGTGAACGTGACGTGTGAACGTGACGTGTGAACGTGACGTGTGATCGTGACGTGTGAACGTGACGTGTGATCGTGACGTGTGAACGTGACGTGTGAACGTGACGTGTGAACGTGACGTGTGAACGTGACGTGTGATCGTGACGTGTGAACGTGACGTGTGATCGTGACGTGTGATCGTGACGTGTGAACGTGACGTGTGAACGTGACGTGTGAACGTGACGTGTGAACGTGACGTGTGAACGTGACGTGTGAACGTGACGTGTGAACGTGACGTGTGATCGTGACGTGTGAACGTGACGTGTGAACGTGACGTGTGAACGTGACGTGTCATCGTGACGTGTCATCGTGACGTGTCATCGTGACGTGGAACGTGACGTGAACGTGACGTGTGAACGTGACGTGTAACGTGACGTGATCGTGACGTGAACGTGACGTGTGAACGTGACGTGTGAACGTGACGTGTCATCGTGACGTGTCATCGTGACGTGTGAACGTGACGTGTGAACGTGACGTGTGACTGAGTTGATCGTGACGTGACGTGAGTGAGAACGGATGTGATGGACGAGTGGACTGAGAAAATCTGAAATTGAAGACAGAGGAGAGAAAGAGAAAGGAATGTGAGGGAGAGTGTGTTAGAGGAACACAGAATGTGAAAGAGGAAGCAGAGTGTGTAAAGCAGAGTGTGTGAGGCAGGGTGTGTGAGGCAGGGTGTGTGAGGCAGAGTGTGTGAGGCAGGGTGTGTGAGGCAGGGTGTGTGAGGCAGGGTGTGTGAGGCAGGGTGTGTGAGGCAGGGTGTGTGAGGCAGGGTGTGTGAGGCAGTGTGTGGAGGCAGAGTGTGTGAGGCAGGGTGTGTGAGGCAGGGTGTGGAGGCAGTGTGTGGAGGGCAGGTGTGTGAGGCAGGTGTGTGAGGCAGGGTGTGGAGGCAGGGTGTGTGAGGCAGAGTGTGTGAGGCAGAGTGTGTGAGGCAGGGTGTGTGAGGCAGG